>JAINUV010001459.1:0-244939 GCA_020205505.1 Panax japonicus
TTAAATTTAGTTCACAAAATTTATCTATATAAAAAGTTTTGATTGAGACCTGTATAGCTACCGAGTCAGCACGATCTCGAATCGAGCCCAAACAATTTGAACTTTTCGAACGAATATGATCCAAGAAAATTATAATTTGAGGCGGTTAGAATAATTTATCGAACTTTATAATTTGCTCATATTTGAATTATTTATATTTCGAATCGAGTTCGAATCGAACTTTTAGTCTAACGAGTACGAATTGAACCCGAACTGTTTATTCATTTTACGGCGTTAATTCCAATCTCTTGATCTGTTGATCACTTGTTCTAACTGTTTGAGTTACTACCAGTAGAATTTCAAATATACATAGCAATCAACTAGACATCTTTTACTTAGTATGACTTACTTTGTTGAGAATTTGAATTTTATTAACAACTTGTTATTATGAAGACTTGTCCAAAAATTCAGAAGGCCACAACTGAGTGATGAAAAATAACTTAGACCCCTTCCTCTAGGTTAAAATAAATTATTTTAATAGATTAAGATGTTGAAATATTTTATTCCTTATGTGGCATCTACTATTTATAATTATTGGGCTTACATATTGAATTAATTTAATTATTTTATTTATGAGTTTGGTAATTAATTATGTGGCCTATAAATAATATTTCTAATATTAATTTGGAATAATGGACCCTAGGATTTCATAATCTTGATGAACAATTTTGACCCTTAGTTATTCTATAAATAAAACAGTTAGGGTTTGATCCCAATTGTCATCTCAAGAATTTTATACACACCTAAACATTCATCCTAAGATTGAGAGAGACAATTGAAAACCTTCACCCTTACGCGCAGCGGAATCTTAATACATAAAAGACGTCTTCTCTCAATTCATTTAAGTACTTAATATTATGATTATTGATTTTAATTTATTCTATGCAATAACACGTTCCTGTATAATTTATTCAATATCTGGTATCAGATCCATTGAGTTATGCTATCGCGTAGAATATGTTAATTTATTTTGTTTCGGTGAAAAAGGGTATTGATGATTATAACATCAATTTGTTTTAATTTATTATTCTGTTGTCACGGAAAAGAAGTTTTCGAAAGTAAGGAAAACTGTTTCAGTTTTGTTAATACATTTATTCTCCTGTACTATGTGATCTCAATTCCTATATTCATGGTATTAAAGTACTAATCATGTATTGTGATCTTAATTCCTGTTATTGCCACATGCCTTACTTATTTTATTACATAAATCATGAATACCAAGGGAGTAGGATCAGTTATATATATATTAAATTTTATTGTTCATAATATTATGCGTGAATATGAACATGAATATTAAAATAATACATGTTAAATTTATTATTTGTGTATGGATAATATTATAATATTCTTATGCCTTCATGTATTTATGTTAAAATTAATGTGATTATTTTATAATAAATTCATGTTTATAATTATATATTTTAATTTAATTTTTGAACATGATGTGATATATTATTAGGGCTTTTAAGCTGTTACATGTAAATTTTAAATAATGTTAATTTTCAAACTTGATTAATATTTTAAAAAAATGAGTTTGATCATAACAATTTACATGTATGTGTGACTCTTTATTGTTAAAATTAATAATCAACCCAACGGAGGGTTATTAATTGAAACAATTAAAGATTAAGAAAAGTCACATAATGTTACATTTAATAAATTATTATTTTAATTTTATCCAACGGAAAATTAGAATTAGAATTTATTAAATAGAATTTTATTGTATAAGTAACATGTTTATTTCGTTTTATCCCCAACGGTGATGCGTGGATAAATGTGTTTGCATTATTTTATGGGATGTTATTAGTATATTATTAACTGGACCAACAAAAAATTAATAAATATGCACCAACATCTCATTAAAATCTATTTTTGGGTGTTGTAAATAGCTTTTATGTAACTAACTGCTTGCCCTACAGTTGGTTTTATTATGATTAATTATTAATTATTGTTGTACATTGTGGATTTCTTTTAGTTTTTTGTAAGCATGTTTATGAGCTTGATTATGTTTCGACATTGACTCCAACTAGTATTTCTGGGTATCTGTAATAACCGTGAATTTTAAGTCACCATATATGTATGTACAATTTTTTTGTGTGTTATATATGGATTTAATATGTGATCACATATGTGAAGTGGTGCAAGGATCAATTAACATATATATTATAGTTATGGACACATATATTTATAGACTTCATTAAAAGTGAAAGCCTTGTGACCTAATTATACATTAGGTAAGAATATTAAATAACCTAAGAGTTATGGTAATACGAAAAAGTTAGTATTTTATTTGCATACTAACTTAAGTGGGTAAACTTAGTATTTTAAGTGACTAATAATTTTAAACCTAATTCTTGTAAATCTAATTAGGTTATGAGATAAAATCATATGTATAAGTAATTAAACTTCATATGATTGGAAATAAAAGCCCTAAATTATCAAATGGGTCCTTAACACTAATATACAACAACTAAAAAGTAATTACAAAAATAAAACACACACAACATAATTATAAAAATAACGCAATTCATATTAATAAGGAAACCTAAAATTAAGGAGAAATGTCTGCCATAACTAATCATTCAAATTCAAATATCTGGGATCTAACCACAAAACAAATTCAAATTCAAATATTCAAATTCAAATTTCATAGGAAAGACTACACAAATTTTGTACTTTGCAGGAGGTGGCGGAGGCAATTTTCAGAGGAGGTGGAAGCTTTGGAGGAGGTGACAGCTTCGGAGGAGGTGGTAATGGTGGCTTCAGAGGCGGCGGTGATGGCTATGGAGGAGGTAACAATGGCGGTGGTGGCGGTGGTGGCGGTGGCGGCGGTGGCGGAGATGGCGGTGGTGGCTCAAGTGGTGGTTACAGAGACGGTGGAGGCTGAGGCGGTAGAGGCGGGAGCAACCATTTTCTGGTAGTAAAAGGAAATTCTCAAGATACTGCAGAGGAGAAGATCATTAGTAATGTCATGGTAACCAAACTTTTATAACAAGGTAATCAAACTTTTATACTAAGGTAACCAAACTTTTATACCAAGGTAACCAAACTTTTATACTGAGGTAACCAAACTTTATATTAAGGTAACCAAACTTTTATACCAAGGTAACCAAAACTTTTATACTAAGGTAACCAAACTTTTATACTAAGGTAAACAAACTTTTATACTAAGGTAACCAAACTTTTATACTGAGGTAACCAAACCTTCATACCAAGGTTACCTTGGTGTGAAGGTTTGGTTACTAACTGCACTATGAAAATTAAACGCACATAAAATTAAGATCATAAATTCATAATCAAACGCACATTTTGCATAAAATTAAGATCATAAACCCCAAATGATTGAAATTAAAGAGAAAACCTTAAAAATTAGTGCGAGAGATAGAGAAGTAAAATAGAAGTACTTACAAAAGCAGAGTACAAAGAAATATAAAGAACAATTGGAAGAATGAAAGAGATAAAAAAAATGGCAGAATAGAAGAAAATGGCAGAAATGACGTCTTCATCTTTTATACAAAAATGGCAGAAATAGTGTATTCGTCTTTTGAAGAAAAAATGGCAGAATAGAAGAAAATGAGAGAGAAAATGGCAAAATGACGTCTTTATCTTCTCTCTTCAATGGCGTTTCATCTTCTCTCTTCACTCTTTAGCTTTTGTCTTTAAATATGAAAATGGAAGAATAGAAGTGCAGTAGCGTACAGAAAATGAAAGTAGGAGGAGATGAGAGAGAAAATGGCAGAAAATAATAAAATGGCAGAATAAGAGGAGATGATAGAGAAAATGACACGTACAAAAACTAATCCCCTAAATTAAGGAATCATAATTATACTAATATTGTCATGTCAGCCATTAAATAATAATCCCTTAATTTAAGGACCTTTAATTATGTTAAGATTGAAAATAAAAACAAAAAAATGTAATACTTTTGTAATTATTTTATAGGTGTATGATTTTTATAATTATTTCTAAAAATGTACTATTATATGTAATTTACCCTTATCAAATTGGGTAACATTATTAAAATTGCTAGACTATGTTTATTATCTAGCCCAAATCAATTAAAGGAAAAGCCCAAAGGAAATAAAATACAATCCAATACTTAGCCCACTTGATTGGGGGTATTCTAGACATTTGATTAATCAAAATTGGGCATTTAAAATAAAAGCTAAATGGAGGATATTATGAGGATCCTAAGTAGAATAATTAAGCTAACTTGGCCATTAGTTGAAATTATTACACATGAAAAATGTGGACAAGCTCCCATTAGTTGCCACTCAAAATCATGTCTAGACTAATTGAGGAAATAATTCAAAGTTTTTACCAATGGGTAACTAAATAGTTATGGGAGAATTATTAGTGAATTGGCCATTTCATTTTGTTTTCATTCTTCCAACATCTCATTCTCTCTTCATCTTTTTCTTCTATCTTTTGCTCCCAAGCTAGCCAACTTCAAAGAGAGAAAAGAAAGAGAGAATTTCAGTCATAGAAAGAAAAATTATAGGAGTGCTAGTTGTTTATGCCTCCTAAGCTTAGTATTTACTTTGGAAAATCAAGAAAGGTAGCAACTAAGTCAAGGTATAATGTACCTTCATCTTCTTCTTTTAATTTGTTTTGCTAGCTTGAGTTTTGATGGGGTTGTGTACAACTACTCAAGATACACTAGTTCTACATACCATCATGCATGGAACTAAGTATCTTGAGTGTTTGATCTAAGGCTTAGAGGAAGAAAATGAGCATATGTTCTCCAAGGGTGAAAACTCTTGTTTTTCTTCCACTAAATCTTGTGTAACTCAAGTTTTACAACTTGGAATTGTGATCCGTAAAAAGGGGGTGCTAGATACATGAGTTAACTAGTAAACCCAAGTGGTAGGACACAAATCTAGCAAGTCTTGAAACCTTTAAGACTATTTTTCCCAAAACAGCCCACTTTTTATGTTAAAGCCTTGAAACTCTAAATTAGCTACTGACTTGTTTTTCATGAGGCTGTTTCGGTTAGTTCCTTGTCTTGTAAAAATCTGGAAAAATATTACAGAGGTACCTTATGAAGTTATCTACACGTAGAAAAAAGAACGGACGCGTTTTGACTTATAGGTTGTGAGTAATTGCCATTTCCGTAAAGGACTCCGAAATAGTAAACTTCGAATATCTCACTGTGTATACACTGAAACGTTCTGAAATTTTTACAGCGGCTTCATATATGTTAGGAGAACATACCCTGAAAATTTCATATATTTCTGAGAAAAACTCAATTTTTTAAAAATAGAGCAAGATCCGAGTGTTTTGAGCACTTTAAAAATAGTAAATCATTTTCTAAAATTCCAGAAAAATTATAATCTCATTGTTAATTCATAATCTGTAGAAATCCAGAAGTTTAGAATTTTTGAAGTCAGTTTGCTATTTTTCCTAAAAATGGTTGAGTTATGAATAAAAGGAAATAAATAGTTAAATGATGTCTTTAATGAGAAAAATATGATTTTTATGCTTGAATGCTCATAATATGTTATATCATGACTATCTTAGGGCATATTGGTAATTTACAACAATAAATATTATTTATGACCTTTTATGGATATTAAATAAGAGGTTAATAATGGATGAACAATTAGAATAAATTGTTTATTAATTTAATAAATCATTGGAATATTATTATAATATTAATAATATTATGATATGATGTTGTTATGTAAATAAAAAATATTAAGATTAAAATTTTATTAAAATATTATTAAATAATTAATAATATTAGATTAAAGTATTATTATTAAATAATTAAAATATTATTAAATAATAATATTCGAGATTAAATAAAATGTTATTAAATATAATAACATTAGTAAAGGAAATAAAATATTATTAAATGATTAATAATATTAGTAAGTAAATAAAATATTAGTAAATGATTGAAATTATTATTAGGGAACCAATAATACTAGAAGGTGAATTAAATATTATCTAACTTAATAATATTATGTGAATTAAAGGTAGTTGTTAATTAATAATAACACTATCTAGACATGATAATATTTATAAAAAACTAAATGTAATGTATAATATCTATGTGATTACATAATCTGATGTTATACATTGACTAATTGAAAGACTAATTATAGGTCTCTCAAAGGAAGATAATTTAACTGCATAGTGGATAGAAATTAATTTCGTAGCCGTAACCTACGATCGAGGCAAGTTTCCTAACTCAAACTTGAGTTATTATTTTCAAAGCATGTTAGTGAATAATTATTGATGATTATTCACGTCTTTATTGATTATTGAAATTCGCACTTTGTGCAATTGAATTTTGTTCTACTACCATTGAACTGTGAATTAAATTAAAGTTCTTCATTTATGAACTGTTTATGGGATAGATCTATGCTAATTGTATCAGCTAGATCAAGCATGTCTAAATTTGTTAAATCAAATGGGTTTTAAATAACTGTTCTTATTAATTGATATGGTAAGAACTCTTGACTGAGAAAAGGACGAATTTGATTAAGGCATGATATCAAAGTCAGATTATTAAGTGTTTAT
This sequence comes from Panax japonicus, assembly GCA_020205505.1. Classification (NCBI taxonomy): domain Eukaryota; kingdom Viridiplantae; phylum Streptophyta; class Magnoliopsida; order Apiales; family Araliaceae; genus Panax; species Panax japonicus. The sequence goes on from JAINUV010001459.1 coordinate 6,568, forward strand.
GCATAAATCACGGGGTATGAAAGGCTGATCCCCTTGAATACCAAAACTTATTAAAAGGTCCAGTTTAAATCACTGAGCACCTTGGCAAATGTTCATGGTTATTCAAAACCACTCAGTTCATGTTATTCAATTATCGAATATTCAATTGTTGATTATTAATTCATGTTCCTTCACAATCTTATATTATTGTTGAACATTGAAGGCAATATTTCTTTCTAAGTCATGATATATCTTCCTTATCTATATAAACTTGTGAAGCAAATTAGTTGCTTACTCTTGCTATATTATGACATCTATTTCAGTTAAGCCCAAAGGATCCAACACGAAGGACAAGGGCAAGGGCAAGATCCAGGAGTAATTTAGAATGAATGTTAAATTAGTTATTATCTAATGGAATTTCTTAAGTAAACTATTTGTATTATAAATGGTGTATTTAAAGTTAAGGTTATGGAGACCTTGGGACCATGTTATGAGACTTTATTATAATGAACAATGTATGTTTATTATTTCGAAATAGTTATAGAATGCTTATGATGATGATAGGATCGTGATCACTGAATCTGAGGTTAGAGAACCTGGATTTGGGGGCGTCACATGTTGGTATCAAAGCTGTAGGTTATAAACATTAGGAATGCGAAACCTAGGTTATAACCTTAGTAGAAAACTCTTATGGAGTATGTTAGGAGATGGATTATGAAAATTCATCGAGTTTGTGTTGTACTTAATAAAATATTATTTCATTTCATCAATGGATATATTTTATTGTAGTACTGATGTTGTATCCTTGTTTTATAGGATGTCAGGTGATAGTCAGGGGAGCCATTCTGTAGACCAGGAGAAGGTCGTCCCAGAGGAGGTGTCGGACACCTCGAAGGATGTGATGATTAGTAACCTGTTAGGAAAAAACCATGCTTAGGAGCAAAGGATTTTGCAGTTGGAGGCGGAGAATATGAACCATCAGCACATGGAACAGCAGTATAAGGATGCTGCTTATCAGGCACAGATGGTGCTAGCAGAGATACGAGTCCAGCTAGAGCAGGAGAAGGCAAAGTTCATAGCATTGAGAGTAGAGCATTTGGAGATGCAGACTGAGTTTGATGTAGAAATTGCAGACAAGATACGGGTGGAAGAAGCATTTCATAAGTCAGCCAAACAGGTGGACCTATTAGAGATGGCACTGGATGCCATGAAGGTCAGGGTAGAGACTTTAGGATTGGCATTAGACGCTGCGTATGAGGGCCAGCGCAGTGGGGCTAGGAGGGTCCACTTTGAGATAGGAGAGTCTAGTCGATCCGTTCGACGTAGAGTTCTGGAGTAGTTGCTTCCCTAGGAGCCTGTGCAGGTGACCTGACAGGGCCACCAGTGGTGATGATGTGATGGCCCAGTTGTAGATAGATGCATTAGTACCTTTCTTGTTGTGTAATAAGGTTTTATGTTGATGTAAACCTCAACAGGTGTGAGGTAGTAAGTGGTTAGATACTTTCCCTAATTGTGTTTGTAGGGAGGTATCATTATGAATTAATCCCATCTTTTGTGTTAAAATTGGATAGTAGCATTTATAAAATATGCCTGTATTAATCATATAAGTCACTGAAGATTGGTGTATGAATATAAATGCAGTATTGTTATGATATGTGTTGGAAAATTTTAAATATTAAATGGTCTATTTAATGTTTATGTGAATCCAGTAGACTGATTTGGAAAATGTTCTTTAAAAACAAACTTAACCCATTAAGCAGGGAGAACGACTTTCAAATCTTTATAATGGCGCGCAGACGTGGACTGAGGAACCAAGATATTGAAGAGTCAGTTAATAATGCAGCGGGATCTCAACAAAACCCAATGCAAGATTTTATCAACATGATGGCTGAAGCCATGAGGAATCAAACTCAACCTGCAGGAAATCAGGCAGGCACCTAACTAATCAACTTTAAAGACTTCAAGGCAGTAGAACCGCCGGAGTTCAGAGGAACAACAGACCCGATAGAAGCCCAAACGTGGGTAAAGGAGATTGAGAAGGCCTTCGTTATTGCTAGAGTAGCAGAAAAGCAGAAGATAATTTTTGCTACCTACTTAATGAAGGGTGAGGCTAACTATTGGTGGGATGCCAACCAGAACAAAGTCGGAACTGGAATTGTGACTTGGGAAGCATTCAAGAAGTTGTTCTTTGAGAACTACTTCCCTGAGAGTGTTCAAGCAAGAATGGAGATCAAGTTTTTGGAACTGAAAAAGGAGAATATGTCAGTATCAGAGTATGCTGCGAAATTCAATGAATTGGCCATATTCGCTCCACATCAGGTGGACACAGAGGTGAGGAAAGCGAGAAGGTTTGAAAATGGACTAAAGCCATGGATTTATAGTAAGGTAGCAGTTTTACAAATCACATCATTCTCAACTCTATTGGAAAAAGCTCTTATAGCGGAAGGAGGAAGCGAAGCGGTCTCAAGATACAATCGGGAGAAGAATAAGAAGAAAGCAGAAGGTGGGAATCAGAATGTTAGCATTGGCGGTAGCAACAACAATAAGCGGAAATGGATCAGTATGGGTAGTAATTTGGAGATGCAGCACGGAAGTGTGCAACAAAAGAAGTCGGTGTGTGGAAACTGTGGAAGGAGTCACCCGGGGGAGTGCTTGAAAGGAAAAATAGTATGTTATACATGTGGGCAAGAAGGTCATACCACACCCAATTGTCCTAAGGTGAAGAAAGGAGGTTGCTTTAATTGTGGTGAAGTGAGACATCGGAGTAAGGAGTGCCCAAAGAAGAAAAGCACGAATGGCGGATATGGCAACAGGGGCAATAACACTAAGACAACCAGTGGAGGACCAGCCCAGCCAAACAAGCCGACAGCACGGACCTTCAATATGACAGTGCAAGATGCTGTGGCATCCAAGGAGGTGGTGTCAGGTATAATTTCGATCAATGATATAAATGCCTATGTGTTATTCGATTCGGGAGCTTCATGTTCTTTCGTATCTGATGAATTTGCTCAAAGATTAAGTTTACCTCGCGAACAATTAGAAAACCCAATGAATATAGAAGTAGCAAACAAAGAAATTATCCCTGTAGACAACATCTATAGGAACTGTTGTGCTAATGTAAGAGGATTTAAGCTTAACGTGGATTTGATACCGATTCATCTTGGAGAGTTTGATGTAATCCTCGGGATGGATTGGTTATCAAGTCACAGAGCGGTCATTGACTGTAAGAAAAAGTGTGTACACCTGAAGACTCCGAATAAGTCAAAGGTGGTATTTCATGGTAGTAAATCGCCAAGACAATCTTGTTATCTGATGATGATGCAAGCAAGGAAGTTGCTTAGGAAGGGTTGTATAGGTTATTTGGCTCACGTTGTGGATACCCGCAGAATCGAGGGTGAACTGGGTCAAATACCTATTGTAAGGGAATTCGTTGATGTTTTCCCAGATGAGATTCCAGGATTGCCGCCAGATAGAGAGATAGAGTTTGTTATCGATTTGGCGCCAGGGATATCACCAGTATCCAAAGCGCCGTATCGCATGGCTCCGGTAGAAATGAAGGAACTGATGATTCAACTACAAGAGTTGTTAGATAAGGAATACATTCGACCAAGCGTATCACCATGGGGAGCACCAGTCTTATTCGTAAAGAAGAAGGATGGGTCATTAAGGCTTTGTATCGACTACCGAGAGTTGAACAAGGTCACCATTAAGAACAAGTACCCGTTGCCCAGGATCGACGATTTATTTGATCAGTTGAAGGGGGCAAAATATTTTTCAAAAATTGACTTGAGGACTGGTTATCACCAACTGAAGGTGAGACATGAGGATGTTCCAAAGACGGCATTCAGAACTCGGTATAGACACTTTGAGTTTCTGGTAATGTCTTTTGGACTAACTAATGCACCAGCTGCATTCATGGATTTGATGAACAGAGTGTTTAAGCAGTATTTGGATAAGTTTGTTGTCGTGTTCATCGATGACATTCTGGTATATTCTGAGACAGAGGAAGATCACGCTGAACATCTAAGGAAAGTGTTGGAGACGTTAAGGAGGGAGAAGTTGTATGCAAAGTTCTCTAAGTGTGAGTTTTGGTTGCGGAGAGTGCAGTTTTTGGGTCACGTTATCGACAAGGATGGTGTTTCGGTAGATCCGGCAAAAGTAGAAGCGGTTATCAACTGGGAACAGCCAAAGACACCGACAGAGATTAGAAGTTTCTTGGGATTAGCAGGATACTATCGAAGATTCATCCAAGATTTTTCAAAGATAGCATCGCCATTGACCAACCTTACTAGAAAGACAGTGAAGTTCGTTTGGACAGAAAAATGTGAACAGAGTTTCATGGAATTGAAAAAGAGGCTAAGTCAAGCACATGTGTTGGCTTTACCGGACAACACGGGAGGATTTGTAGTGTATAGTGATGCGTCACACAAGGGTCTTGGCTGTGTACTGATGCAGCATGACAAGGTCATTGCGTACGCTTCTCGTCAGCTAAAGGACTATGAGAAGGGTTATCCGACTCATGACCTGGAGTTAGCAGCAGTAGTTTTTGCCTTGAAAATTTGGAGGCACTATTTGTATGGTGAGAAGTGTGAGATATATACGGATCAAAAGAGTCTGAAGTATATCTTCACGCAGAAAGAACTAAATATGAGGCAGCGCCGATGGCTAGAATTGATCAAGGATTATGATTGTGAGATTCTGTACCATCCAGGCAAAGCAAATGTAGTAGCAGATGCCCTGAGCAGAAAGGGAAGTGAGAAGTTACTGAAGTTGACCATTCAAGAGGAATTGGTGAAGGATCTCGAACGACTTGACTTAGAGGTTAAGTATCCGATGAAGATCGATGAGAAATTATTTACAGTGGCAGCGAGCCCTACTTTATTAGATAAGGTTAAAGAGGGTCAAGAGAAGGACAAAGATTGCGACAGCATCAAGAAGCGGTTAGCTGAAGGGGATGAATTGAAATACAAGATTGATGGCACCGGACTGCTAAGATTTGAAGGACGAATTTGGGTACCGTTAGTACCAGAACTAAGAGAAGAGATTCTGCAAGAAGCGCACAATACGAGGTACTCGATACACCCAGGAAGCACAAAGATGTATCAAGACTTACGTCAACACTTTTGGTGGCCAAACATGAAGAGAGAGGTTGTAGAATGTGTCAGCAGATGTCTAACTTGTCAGAGAGTCAAGGCAGAACATCAACGAACGAGTGGACTATTACAGCCTTTAGAGATTCCAGAGTGGAAATGGGAGCACATCACAATGGATTTTGTGGTGGGTCTTCCAGCTATGCAAAAGGGACACGATGCCATATGGGTGATCGTAGATCGTCTTACGAAGTCGGCTCACTTTTTGCCGATCAAGATCAGGTATAATCTGGACCAGCTAGCCAAGTTATATATCAAGGAAATTATATCGAGGCATGGCGTACCAGTATCTATTGTGTCGGATAGGGATCCGCGATTCACGTCAAACTTCTGGAAGAGTCTTCAAGAAAGAATGGGGACACAGCTACGGATGAGCACCGCGTATCATCCGCAGACCGATGGGCAAAGCAAGAGAACGATTCAAACACTTGAAGACATGCTCAGAGCTTGTGTGATGGACTTCAAGGGTAGTTGGGAGGATCATCTTCCATTGATAGAGTTCGCATACAACAATAGCTACCACGCCAGCATCGGAATATCGCCGTACGAAGCACTGTATGGCAGGAAATGTAGAACGCCCTTATGCTGGGATGAAGTGGGTGAACGTCGACTGTTGGGACCAGAACTAGTGCAGCAGACCGTAGAGACCATTAAGGTAATTAGAGCCCGACTGGTAGCAGCTTAAGATCGCCAGAAGAAGTATGCAGACTTACATCGCCAGAAGCGAGATTTTGAGGTGGGAAGCTATGCATTTTTGAAAGTATCTCCTTGGAAAGGGAAGATAAGGTTTGGAAAGAAAGGTAAACTGAGTCCGAGATTTATTGGACCTTTTAAGATCCTGAAGAAGATAGGCGAAGTGGCGTACGAGGTAGCTCTACCTCCTGAACTGGAACATATTCATAATGTGTTTCATGTGTCAGTGCTACGACCATATAAGCCTGATTACAAGCACGTGATATCGTACGAGCCAATTCAGGTCGAAAGGGATTTGTCGTACGAGGAAATTCCGGTCGAAATTTTAGATAGAAAGGAACAGAAATTGCGAAATAAGGTTATGCATTCTGTAAAAGTTCTTTGGAGGAACCACAATGCTGAAGAAGCTACGTGGGAACTTGAAGAAAAGATAAGAGAAAATTATCCACATTTTTTTTGTAACCTTATATGTAATTCCGGGGACGGAATTCTTATAAGGGGGGATGATGTAATAACCGTGAATTTTAAGTCACCATATATGTATGTACAATTTTTTTTTGTGTTATATATGGATTTAATATGTGATCACATATGTGAAGTGGTGCAAGGATCAATTAACATATATATTATAGTTATGGACACATACATTTATAGACTTCATTAAAAGTGAAAGCCTTGTGACCTAATTATACATTAGGTAAGAATATTAAATAACCTAAGGGTTATGGTAATACGAAAAAGTTAGTATTTTATTTGCATACTAACTTAAGTGGGTAAACTTAGTATTTTAAGTGACTAATAATTTTAAACCTAATTCTTGTAAATCTAATTAGGTTATGAGATAAAATCATATGTATAAGTAATTAAACTTCATATGATTAGAAATAAAAGCCCTAAATTATCAAATTGGGTAACATTATTAAAATTGCTAGACTATGTTTATTATCTAGCCCAAATCAATTAAAGGAAAAGCCCAAAGGAAATAAAATACAATCCAATACTTAGCCCACTTGATTGGGGGTATTCTAGACATTTGATTAATCAAAATTGGGAATTTAAAATAAAAGCTAAATGGAGGATATTATGAGGATCCTAAGTAGAATAATTAAGCTAACTTGGCCATTAGTTGAAATTATTACACATGAAAAATGTGGACAAGCTCCCATTGGTTGCCACTCATAATCATGTCTAGACTAATTGAGGAAATAATTCAAAGTTTTTACCAATGGGTAACTAAATAGTTATGGGAGAACTATTAGTGAATTGGCCATTTCATTTTGTTTTCATTCTTCCAACATCTCATTCTCTCTTCATCTTTTTCTTCTATCTTTTGCTCCCAAGTTAGCCAACTTCAAAGAGAGAAAAGAAAGAGAGAATTTCAGTCATAGAAAGAAAAATTATAGGAGTGCTAGTTGTTTATGCCTCCTAAGCTTAGTATTTACTTTGGAAAATCAAGAAAGGTAGCAACTAAGTCAAGGTATAATGTACCTTCATCTTCTTCTTTTAATTTGTTTTGCTAGCTTGAGTTTTGATGGGGTTGTGTACAACTACTCAAGATACACTAGTTCTACATACCATCATGCATGGAACTAAGTATCTTGAGTGTTTGATCTAAGGCTTAGAGGAAGAAAATGAGCATATGTTCTCCAAGGGTGAAAACTCTTGTTTTTCTTCCACTAAATCTTGCGTAACTCAAGTTTTACAACTTGGAATTGTGATCCGTAAAAAGGGGGTACTAGATACATGAGTTAACTAGTAAACCCAAGTGGTAGGACACAAATCTAGCAAGTATTGAAACCTTTAAGACTATTTTTCCCAAAACAGCCCACTTTTTATGTTAAAGCCTTGAAACTCTAAATCAGCTACTGACTTATTTTTCATGAGGCTGTTTCGGTTAGTTCCTTGTCTTATAAAAGTCTGGAAAAATATTACAGAGGTACCTTATGAAGTTATCTACGCGTAGGAAAAAGAACGGACGCGTTTCGACTTATAGGTTGTGAGTAATAGCCATTTCCGTAAAGGACTCCGAAATATTAAACTTCGAATATCTCACTGTGTATACACTGAAACGTTCTAAACGTTTTACAGCGGCTTCATATATGTTAGGAGAACATACCCTGAAAATTTCAGATATTTCTGAGCAAAACTCAATTTTTTAAAAATAGAGCAAGATCCGAGTGTTTTGAGCACTTTAAAAATAGTAAATCATTTTCTAAAATTCCAGAAAAATTAAAATCTCATTGTTAATTTATAATCTATAGAAATCCAGAATTTTAGAATTTTTGAAGTCAGTTTGCTATTTTTCCTAAAAATGATTGAGTTATGAATAAAAGGAAATAAATAGTTAAATGATGTCTTTAATGAGAAAAATATAATTTTTATGCTTGAATGCTCATAATATGTTATATCATGACTATCTTAGGGCATATTGGTAATTTATAACAATAAATATTATTTATGACCTTTTATGGATATTAAATAAGAGGTTAATAATGGATGAACAATTAGAATAAATTGTTTATTAATTTAATAAATCATTGGAATATTATTATAATATTAATAATATTATGATATGATGTTTTTATGTAAATAAAAAATATTAAGATTAAAATTTTATTAAAATTTTATTAAATAATTAATAATATTAGATTAAAGTATTATTATTAAATAATTAAAATATTATTAAATAATAATATTCGAGATTAAATAAAATGTTATTAAATATAATAACATTAGTAATGGAAATAAAATATTATTAAATGATTAATAATATTAGTAAGTAAATAAAATATTAGTAAATGATTGAAAGTATTATTAGGGAACCAATAATACTAGAAGGTGAATTAAATATTATCTAAGTTAATAATATTATGTGAATTAAAGGTAGTTGTTAATTAATAGTAACACTATCTAGACATGATAATATTTATAAAAAACTAAATGTAATGTATAATATCTATGTGATTACATAATCTGATGTTATACATTGACTAATTGAAAGACTAATTATAGGTCTCTCAAAGGAAGATAATTTAACTGCATAGTGGATAGAAATTAATTTCGTAGCCGTAACCTACGATCGAGGCAAGTTTCCTAACTCAAACTTGAGTTATTATTTTCAAAGCATGTTAGTGAATAATTATTGATGATTATTCACGTCTTTATTGATTATTGAAATTCGCACTTTGTGCAATTGAATTCCGTTCTACTACCATTGAACTGTGAATTAAATTAAAGTTCTTTATTTATGAACTGTTTATGGGATAGATCTATGCTAATTGTATCAGCTATATCGAGCATGTCTAAATTTGTTAAATCAAATGGGTTTTAAATAACTGTTCTTATTAATTGATATGGTAAGAACTCTTGACTGGGAAAAGGACGAATTTGATTAAGGCATGATATCAATGTCGGATTATTAAGTGTTTATGCATAAATCACGGGGTATGAAAGGCTGATCCCCTTGAATACCAAAACTTATTAAAAGGTCCAGTTTAAATCACTGAGCACCTTGGCAAATGTTCATGGTTATTCAAAACCACTCAGTTCATGTTATTCAATTATCGAATATTCAATTGTTGATTATTAATTCATGTTCCTTCACAATCTTATATTATTGTTGAACATTGAAGGCAATATTTCTTTCTAAGTCATGATATATCTTCCTTATCTATATAAACTTGTGAAGCAAATTAGTTGCTTACTCTTGCTATATCATGACATCTATTTCAGTTAAGCCCGAAGGATCCAACACGAAGGACCAGGGCAAGGGCAAGATCCAAGAGTAATTTAGAATAAATGTTAAATTAGTTATTATCTAATGGAATTTCTTAAGTAAACTATTTGTATTATAAATGGTGTATTTAAAGTTAAGGTTATGGAGACCTTGGGACCATGTTATGAGACTTTATTATAATGAACAATGTATGTTTATTATTTCGAAATAGTTATAGAATGCTTATGATGATGATAGGATCGTGAGCACTGAATCTGAGGTTTGAGAACCTGGATTTGGGGGCGTCACAGTATCTCTATGAAATTGAAATCTTTAATGAAAGTAATTTTACTGCTTGAAAAGTGTAAGTGAAAATTGTTCTCGGCACTATGGTTTTAGATTATGCACTACGAGTGGAGCATCTTGCTCCAATTATAACTACTAACTCAATTGAGCAAAAGGTTATTTATGAAAGTGGGAGCGATCTAATTGCATGTCTCTTATGATTGTGAAAAACTCTATCACGAAAGCCATTCGAGGAGTCATTCCTGACTTTGAGAATGTTAAAGAGTACTTAAATTCAGTCGAGTAACCATTTAAGGTTCTTTTAAAACTCATGCAAGTACCCTTATTTTGAAAATGCTTACTAGCAGGTATGATGGGGTTAGTGGGGTGCACGAGCACATTATGATGATGAACAACATGACCTTTAAATTAAAGGGTATGGACATAACAATTTTGAGGGTTTTCTTATTTACTTCATTATGACTTATCTTCCTGCACAGTTTGATCCATTTAAGATCAAATATAACACACAGAAAAAAAAGTGGAAGATGAGCAAGTTAATCTCCATGTGCGTCCAAGATGAAGAAAGGCTTAAGGTTAAAAAACCTAATATTGCTCATCTGACTACTACTAGATCCTATAAGAAGAAGACTTATAAAAAATGAGAAATGTTTTAAGAATAAGGATAAACCAAATTCTACCAAAATAAATAAGGCAAATTATTCAGGTAACAACTCTGAGACATGTCCTAAATGTCACTTCTGTAAGAAACAATGACATATTCAGAAAGAATGCCTTAAATTAAGAGAATGACTTGAAAAGAAAGGTATATCCTCTTTCAATTATGTAACTTATGAATCCTTTCTAATTGATGTTCCTTCTAATACATGGTGGCTTAACACTGATGCTATGGTTCACATTACTAATTCATTGCATGGATTCCTTTCAAATAAGACACTCCAAAAGGGGGAAAGAACCATTAAAGTTGGCAATGGAGAGTCTATACAAGTTGAAGCTGTAGGAACTCTTCCTTTAGTTTTGGAGAGTGGTTTCATCTTGTATTTATATGATACACTTTATGTTTCCAGTGTGACACAAAATTTAATTTCTGTATCTAAACTTGACGTTGATGGGTTTTCGTTGAAGTTTGGGAATAATAAAATAATTATTTATCATTACTCTCATGTTATTGGTTCTAGCTCTTTAGAGGGAAACCTCTATGAGATAAATTTGGATAATGTCTTTTCTGAATCCTTGTAAACAATGAATGTGACAGAAAGTACCTCTAAAAGTGGAAATAAGAGAAAATTAGATAATGAGAATTCTTCAAAATTGTGGCATCAATGCTTAGGCCATATTTCAAAAGACAGAATGCAACGTCTTGTAAATGATGAAATTCTTCATTCACTAGATTTTTCTGATCTTGACCATTGTATTGAATGTATAAAAGGAAAATTTATGAAAGGTAATAAGAGATGAGCAACAAGAAGTAGTGCACTTCTTAAGGTGATTCACACTGATATATATGGACCATTTTCTCTAAGAATTGGTGGACACAAATCTTTTATTACGTTCATTGATGACTATTCTCGTTATACTTATGTCTATCTGATTAATAAAAAATCTAAATCACTAAATATGTTTAAAGTTTTCAAGGCTGAAGTTGAAAATCAACTTGACCGAAAAATTAAAGTAGTGAGATCAGATAGAGGCAGAGAGTATTATGGTAAACACTCCGATACATGTCATAGTCCTGGCCCATTTACCTTATTTTGTCAAGAAAATAGAATTGCCACTCAGTATACAATGACTGGTACACCGCAGCAGAATGGTGTAGCTGAGAGGCAAAGTCGTACCCTTATGGATATGGTACGTAGTATGTTATGTAATTCTAGTTTACTTGTGTTTTTTGTGGAATGGGGCATTAAAGACAACTGTTCATATTTTAAAGTTGGTTCCTAGAAAATTTGTCCCTAACACTCCTTATGAAATTTGGACAAGTAGGAAACCTAGTTTAAAATACTTACGAGTGTTAGGCTGTCCAGCTGAGGCTAAGATTTTTAATCCACAAATAAAGAAACTTGACTCTAAAACCATTAGTTTCCATTTTATTGGATATCCTGAGAGATCTAAGGATTTTTAATTTTATTGTCCCTCGCATACCACTAGAATTTTTGAGACTAGACATGCAGCTTTTATAGAGAATGGTGATTCAAGTGGGAGTGGTGTCGACGTCGGGATTTTTATTTGTCCCTTTTCGTGACTTGTTCTTTGGTGTTCTCATGTTATGTGAGATTTGTTTGAAAAAATAAGTGAAAAAGGTCTGACATGTGTAATGTCGACGATGGACTGTTAAGAGTCGTCAGTTGGTGTTTTTAACTGGTTGCACCAACACAATTGAAAAAGGTTTGCACAATGACCCAGTGATGTGACGCTGCTAAATGGGTCTGTGAAACCGAGATTCATTGTGGGTTCGAGGGCTTGATTATGCGGAGGGAAGGTGTTAGGCACCCCCCCGACATCCGTGTTGCCACGGTGACCGCCACTTTTCAAGAAACTGTTATATGAATGTGTGTGTGTGTGTGTGTGGATCAATGTGAAATTATATGAAAGTAATGCGAGGCCTCGTTCGCACCTATATACAAAGGGTTTGAATTTATAGAAAAATTCAGTTTTAAATAGAATATAACAATGAAGTTTTGTAAAAGAGGTTTTTCAAACCCTGTGCTCAATAGGAATTGAGACCTTTTCACACTTCCATTTTATTATTAAATGCTCGGCTTGATTGCTTTTATTTTCGAGATGTGAGGCATCTTTGAGAAAATTCAGACACCGTAAATAATGTACAAGCTGCTTACAACTGAAAATGTCCATCACGGGAACCGAATCTAGATCCAGTAGACTGAATCTGTGATAACATGATGCCTAGGCTCACATGATACCGCAGTTTATATGAAAAATAGTAAGCAGTTATATATATATAAGCTGTATATATATATACATGATCTACCACCACGAAGCACCTTTATGGGGGATCGAAAATGTAAATATATAAAAGCGGTAAATATATATATATATATATATATATATATATATATATATATATATATATATATATATATATAGACATGATCAACCACCACGAAGCAACTCCATGGGGGATCAGAAATGTAAATAAAGCAGTAAGGACGATCAATCGCCCCGAAGTAAACTCCAGGCGGGACTAAATGTAAATAAAGCAGTAAAAACGATCAACCGCCACGAAGTAAACTCCAGGCGGGACTAAATATAAATAAATCAGTAAAAGGCCTTGAAGTAACTCCAGGCCTGAAAGAAAATGTAAAAATATATATATATATATATATATATATATATATATATATATATATATATATATATATATATATATATAAGCTGTAAACGCACCGAATATAAAATCCAGGCTCATCGGATATGTCCGCCAACAATTATATATATATATATAAGTAATAAACGCTCCGGATATAAAATCCAGGCTCATCAGACAAAGTCTGACAATAGTTTATATATATATATATATATATGCAAGTAACGCTCCAGACATAAGTCTAGGCTCAATCGAGGCATAACTTGATAATGTTAGTGTTTGAATGCCGCAAGGTTGGACTGCTGAGATTGGACTGCTGCAAGTGTTTGAATGCCGCAAGGTCATCTATAAGTGTGCATGTCTGCCCAGTGTTAGCTCTGGGTCTGAGGAATGAGTACCTAGGCAGGAGGTCTAAGAATAAAGCTGATCGCATGCATTTGAAACAAGCATTTCTGGAGTTATCGTCGAAACTGCAACAATATTCCTTAGGGTTATTTCCAAGGACGAAACTCGGGGTTATCTCTGAGGTTGGAAATGTTACTCCCGGTGTGTGTTTCGGGGTTGAGACTAAAATTTTGGTAGTATCCAAAATGGATGTGAGCTGTCTTCCAAGGTTATCTCTGAAAGACGAATCTGCCCTCCTGCAATGTTAGTAACAGGTGTGCAGAAAATTTCGAGTGTCTACAGATGCCCCTCTTTATCATATTCATGCAATGCAAGGCATGGATATGATAAAGAATCATAGACACTTGAAATGTAACAAGATAAACATGATGCTATGTGCAGCAACATAATGTAAATATATGATGCATGAATGAAATGATTGTTGGTTCCCTGTAAATCCTGTTGGGATGACAATCAGTGATGTCTTGGACATGTGATCCAAGTCTTCAAGGATGTTGACGTTGGGACTATCACCAAAGTCCTGAATTCTAGACACAGACTTCTACTCCATAAAGGTGCCTCTTGTGTACAAGAGATCTGTGGGGATAAAGATTTTTCTATTTGAGGATGTGTATAACATATCCCACCATCCTGTCGGAGTTACTGCCAACAGTATGTATTGTCAGGGTTGCCTGACCTTCGCTAATGTGTGTATCACCGGATAGATCCCTGTTGGACAAATTGTCAAGGCTGCTTGACGTTCATTGATGTGTGTATCAATGGTTGTATTTTGTTGTTACCCTTGCTGGGGAGTATGCCAAGGTTGCTTGACCTTCATTGATGCGTATATCAATGGTTGCGTTGCGTTGTGACCCCCGCCGGGGATACATGGATGTTTGAAATTTTTTCGCGTTGTGACCTCCGCCGGGGGTTACTTTATCAATTTATAACTTCGACGTTATAACCCCCGCTGGGGATACGTCTTTAATTCATAACTTTGGCATTGTAACCCACGCCAGGGATACGTCTTTAATTTATAACTTTGGCTTTGTTACCCCCACCGGGGATACGTCATCAGTTCGTAACTTCAGTGTTGTAACCCCCGCCGGGGATACATCTTTAATTCATAACTTCGGAGTTGTAACCGCCGCCGGGGATACTTCTTAGGGTTGTGACCTTGCATTGATGGCATCAGACCTTTGTGAGGTATTACCAAGCATGATTTTTAAAAGTTGAGGCCAATGGTATAGTATACCTTGTATGCAGGTGAATACCAATGAATGATATATGAAGCCAGAGTTTGGCCCATGAAAACCAGGATTTCAGGCTATTCCGCTCAATCGCGTAACATTTTTATTCCTGATTTAGCCTTTTCAGCTTGTGAGACCTCCTTTGCAACTCTAACTGGACCGAGCCGGAGGTGTGAGACCCATGTAGGGGTGCCATAGGTACACCTGCAGCAGCCACAGGTGGACCTGCGGCCAACCTTGGCTATGTAAAGCCTGCAGGTTGCTTTCATAAGTCATTTTGCTTCAGACCTATTGAGTTCGGGCGACTTTCTGTACATTCTGTCATCGTACAAGTGTTCTTCATTGTCCTGGTAACATATGCATGTATTCTTTTCCAGTTTCTATCCGTTGGAAAATGACTTATCACATGAAATGCATTTAGACACATAGTAGTGAATATGCATGCTGATATGACTTTATAAAAAATATTCAACACATTAAATGTTAGTATTAAACCATGCTGAACATAATGATGTGAAAAAATTTGACTTTTAAAACAGTCAAATTGGTACCTTTTACTGTCATTTCTTATCCTATTTGAGAACAAATGAGTAAAGGTAGAAAAGCAAAATAATCCTGGTAATTAGACTACACTTACGAATTTTTTATTGTGATGTATTAATGCATGTAGGATGTATATGACTGTGGGTAGGTGTGCTACTAAATGGCCACCTAGTCATGCCTATGTGCATGTGGATAGTCCCGTTTACAAAGGGGGCTATGGCAAAAATTTTCCAAAATATAGGCATTGGGTAGTCATGCATTTTTAACTCTACTGTAGATGTATGTTAAAATAATGCATGCATGCATGTAGTCATAAGATGCATTTTGAAAAGCTCCAGATAAGAATTTATCACACCCTTTCTGAGGTGATTTGGAGACTTGTTGTCCAGATATTATGGATCCGGATTAGCCGAGTAGTTCCCGCAGGACTACTTCTGGCATACGGAGGAGGGCTTCTGAAATGCCTCGACCCTGTTCTGTTAGACAGCCTCGTCGTTTAGTGGAGGCGGTGATACGTCCTATCCGGGTTGAAGTGCTGGATGTCGAGGACGAGGAGGAGAATGTACCGGTTGAGGTTCCTGCTCCTGCTGCACGTGTTCCCCATAGGGATTTTCCAGGTATTCAAGTGGAAAACCCAGAGCTTTTGGGTGACTTAAGTCAACATCCTTCAGTCTACCTGCATGCAAACGAGGTATGAAGTTAGATCTTAATCTTCCTTAAATACTATGGATGAGGAGTAAAGGATTATGATGTTGATTTGCATTTGATGTAGGTTCCCGGCTTTACACAGCCTCGAGGGAACTGGTTCAGCATCCACTCTATGTATCAGGCTTTGCATGATGACTATAGAGCGATTGTACATGGCTGGGGATTCGGGATGTTCTTTTCCATTCTTCCCCATCGTTATCCCTGGGGTTACCTCAGGGCATTGTCTGGGCGGTGGTTTCACCAGACTTAGTCACTCTATTTGCTAGACTGTGAGGTGATGATGACGCCGATGGATTGGCTATTTATCACAGGTATGGAGTTTGGAGGGGATCCAGTGCCTTGTACTGCGGATATCACCCCTACTACCGTCAGATCCTTATTGGGAGTTCAGGTGGAGGCGCTCAAGGGCAGGACTGTTCGTACAGGTCCTTTAAGCGTAGATGCTATGAGCGGGTTGTTGAGTGAGCCTATTCCCGATGATGTGAGAGTCAGGGATTATGACGCCCCCAAAATAGGTATACATCACCCATCTTGAGTCGCCAAATACATGGTACAAAATACAAATACAAACTTAATTATACAAACGTCGTGTAATATACGATAAAACATAGCTGAGAGTTTAAACAGGAATATTGCCTTCCAGACAATATCCACTCTCAAATAGAGTTCTCATTACATTATTGTCACACTATTTTATAGAATAGTGAGGACTACTATAACACCATCTCGGACCATCACTCCATTCCCCGACTAGTCCCGGCTACGTTCTCATTTCCAGAAGAGAACAATGAAAGCAAAAGGGTGAGCTCAACTAGCCCAGTAAGAAATATTATGACTAAGATAATACAGGATAAATTATCATTAGCCTTCAATAATGTTAAAATGATAAAATACAATAGACATCAAGTTTAACTGCAGCAGAATAAGCAATCCATTAGAAGAGTCAAGTAGAGCATGATATCTACTATCTTTTATGATTTAAAATGTTTTCATTAATTTTTATCGCTGAGACTCAACTTAATAAATAAACCACATCATCGAGTCATCCCTGAACTACGAGCCAAGGATATTCATTAAATCATCAATGGTCATGACTATATCGAATAATCCCTGGTTATAATCATACCAAAAATTGTCCATTAATGCACTACAGGCCACTGAGGACTTTTACCACATCATTTATAACATTACAGGACATGATTATACCGAATAATCCTTGGTCATAATCATACAAAGTTCATCTATGCGCGTAAGCCAAAGATGACTTTCATCACAATATAAGCATGAGGATGTTGACAATGACATAATAATTCAATAAAACAAGTTCAAGGATAAATTTTAAAGATTTAAAATTTTAGTTTATCCAGAAATCAAAAATGTCCAAATTGTCAACATGATACTTCTTTGTGGAGTAAAATTCAAGAATGCCCAGAAGAATATTTCCATGAAAAGATACTGGATGAAGCACAAATATCCAGGATATTCTACTAATTTCATGGAGTATAGAAGCCAAAACTTTAACCAACTGAGTATAATAGAATATATGAAACTGCAAATGGATTTTTGCCCGCCATGCGATAATCCACGTAGACAGATCATTTCTACAATTTAATAAGGAATGAATATGAAGGAACATTCACCATGCATGCGGTAATCCACATAGACAGGTTATTCCAACAGAATAATAAAGAATGGAATAACAGAAGAATTCACCAGGCGTGCGTAATCCGCACAGACAGGTTATTCCAACATAATAATAAAGAATGGAACCAGGTCATACGTAATCCGCACAGACAGGATATTCCAACAGAATAATAAAGAATGGAACCAGGTCATGTGTAATCCGCATAGACAGGATATTCCAACAGAATAATAAAGAATGGAACCAGGTCATGCGTAATCCGCACAGACAAGATGTTCCAACAGAATAATAAAGAATGGAATAACAACAGAATTCACCAGGCATGCGATAGACCGCATAAACAGGTTATTCCAACAGAATAATAAAGAATAGAATAACAGAAGAATTTCACCATGTATGCGGTACTTTGCATAGACAGGTTATTCCAACATAATAATAAAGAATGGAATAACAACTCTTACGAGTATTGAAAGAAAATTACTCTCTTCATGAATACGAAAGAATAATACCCCTTACAAGTATTGAAAGAAAATAATTCTCTTCATGAATACGAAAGAAATAATACCCCTTACCTTAGAAATAAGAGTATTCCGACTGGTAGGGCGAGGATATTCTTGAAGAAAACTTGCACTATTTTCTATGCTCAAAGCTTTCTTAAACTCTAAAGAAATACGCTCAAGATTATAGAAAAAGAATTCTCTGAACTTCTAGTGTGATTTTCCATTCTAACTAAGCATGCTATTTATAGGAGAAGGGAAATGATACTATGCAATAAAATATAATATATATATATATATATATATATATTATTTAAAATCTAATAAAACGAATAACTTTATAAAAGTATTTTGTTTTATATAAAAAGATTTTACTATGCAAACACTATGCATAATAAAATATAATATATTCTATTTATAATCTAATAAAACAAATAACTTTATAAAAGTATTCTGTTTTATATAAAAAGATTTTACTATGCAAATACTATGCAGGCACTATACAAACACTATGCATAATAAAATATATTATATTTTATTTATAATCAAATAAAACAAAACTTTATAAAAAGTATTTTGTTTTATATAAAAAGTTTTCTGTTTTATTACATTTATAATAATAAAAAAACAAAATTCACCATCATTATTATAATTCACACTAGTAATCAACCTGGTCGTTCCCAGGAAAGAGGGGGCTTTCCAATAAGAATTTTTCCCTATTAGCGCGCAATTAGGTGACCAAACCTCTCCTTGATAGAACTTCTAGATATCGTTAATATTGTAAATAATAATATTAACAACTTTATCGTCTCAATTATTGATTTAATAATATATAAAATATTGACAATAATTGAATCAAATAACGTGAGATACTATGCAACAATTACTGTAACAATAATTGAACAAAACTAAGTGACTTCTCATGTAAGCATCAATAATCAATATCGTGTGCTACTATGCAACCATGCGTATTACTGTACTTTTAACACCGGGTGTTTCAACAGTTAAAGGTAAAACTTCCACCGTTATTTTCATAAAAATATTTTTGTCATTTTTTCAATCTGACAATAATTCTGTTATGGGGTCCACCAATGATTGTGCCGTTGTACGAATATTCCCTGTTAAAACGAATATTCCCCGACCAATCGAATATTATATAACAACTTGCATACTTTGTAAAATTTATAAATATTACCCACAACTATAACATTATATCAAATCCACACCATAATATTAAAAAAAATATTTTGAAAAATTTAAATCTTTATTCATAAAATCTGGGGTCTCACTGGGATTTCATTCTTCAACGATTGTTCCTGATGATCATTAGGGGCTGCTTCATAGCAGATAACTCTTCTACGGTGTCCTTCACTTTGATCAGCGCCACTCGACATGTGGACCGTATAGGAGACTATGATCAGCGCCTATTTCCTCAGGGGAATGCGCATGCGATCACATGGTTTGACCGAGGCTTGGTTAGGATTCTACCCATTTCTGCTGGTGAGTATGTCTCTTGTCTTTTCCCATGTACGGGTTAAGAATGTTGACTGACAGCAGATGTTCGCCTTTGTGTTGGTAGTTTTGGGCCTATGAGAGGCTTCCATATTTGCATCCTGTGAGCGTGTTAGGTTTAGACACCTATCCACGAGGACAAAGATGGCATCATTCTATACTGGCAGAGGTCCCTGTTGCTGAGGGTTTCACTCATTGCCGCCTACAGCTGGAGTTGTTGACAGCAGACATCATCACATGGGTTCCCTATTTTGGGGATCACTTGAGTGTTGGATTTGAGGATGAATACCCGACTGGGGTCGAGTATGTGATTTCCACCCGTAGGATTCCTCTCTTTATAGATGGAGAATGTCAGCTCTATTTAGGAGAGCGAGCTATTAGGACCACTACAGGAGAGATTCGCATGCTGATCTTGCCTCCTGCCAGGCGTTATTGGCCTTTTTCACAGTCACCCGTCATTGATATCCCATTGTTAGGGATTGACAGTTTCACATTGTCAGAGGGTTCCTGCACTCAGGAGATATTCCAACATTAGTGGTTCCCTCGTACCATTGGAGTCCAAACCCGCGCCACTCAGTTCATGGGGGATATGGTTCCAGGATCCGTGATGATGACGGATTGGCTAGCCTGTGTCAGAGATCCAACTAATGTGATACAGATTGACAGTTTGACCCGGCAGTTGGACCATGCACATTTCTTTATTCGGCACTTGGGTAGAGATCCTTCAGAGGTAGATACTTTTGATCCTTTCAGCTCTGGCGCTGGCCCCTCGGGTGACCCATATGGCTTTGTTGGTGCAAATCCTTCCTTGTATAGGCCTGAGATCCCTGTAGATAGAGATCCAGTGACTCAGGAGGAGTTAAATCAGGTGGACAGGGTTGACGATGTAGACATCGATACCATTGACTTCTTCTGATGTATATTTCTCGTTATCTCTTTTGATAGGCCACTGCTAAATGTTGGGTAGCTTCGCCCCATTCTCGCTATATCTTTTGATAGACCTCTGTTAGATGTTGGGTAGCTTCGTCCCATTTCCCTGTATTTTAGCTGTACAAAGATGTATTAGATGATGATATACTTAAGAATGTATGTACAATTTTCCATTCCCTATATCATATTATCGTCTATTGTATCATGCATATTATTATGTTATGCATATGTATGTATGTCCAGAGATATTCATATTGACCCCTTGATGGTCTTATGACACGGCCTGTACAGATATCTTCTTTGATAGTTAGCCGTATTGATCATACCCCACCATTTTTGGTGGCATCAGGTATGCAATCGTGGTATGATAGCATGTCACCATCAGACAGGGTGACTGTAGATCATTTGTTGCAGCATACTATGAACCTGTTGATGTTTCAAGTTCCCACAGGATTCGTGGAGGGCATGTTGGAGCACTAGGTATTGGAGAGGTAAGTTTTCTGATTTGGGACCTAGGAGTTAACTCCTACTCTGGAGGAGTATGCACGGTTGACGATGCTGCCGTTGGACAAACCTTGCATGCATATGGCGATCAAAGACATGAGTAGGCAGTTCATGACCCTCACCGGATTGAGGTGTAGGGTGGTATAGGATGAGATCACATCTGGCCATGTTATATCCCAGCATTTTTAGTTTGACAGATTTGGCTCTGATGATAGTTATGTACGACATTTCGGGGATTTTACCATACCGGAGGATCATTGGCATTCAGCTAGAGTGGATGTACTGCTATTATGTGTACTGTCATATATCTACATGCCACGGTATATGGATGAGTTGGACATAGGGGTCATTATGGCAGTGAGAGCTCTCAGGGAGGGTCACACCATCATATCGATGATTATGGTAAAGACTTTGAGGTCGGCCACATATTGCTGCACTTATCCGGCAAGAGTGTTCACAGGTAGCTCAGTCATGTTATACGTGTGGTTTATGTCACACTTGAGACCGATTGGCACATTCAGACGGCATGGGTATTATTTCACCCATGATATAGCGATGTCATACTCCTTTCAGCCTACGGAGTGTATAGATGCTGCATCTTGGTCAACTTTCTTGGCAGAGATTGGAGATTCATTTGCTATATTGTCGTGTACAGGGCTTAGTTCACCCTACAGCTTCATTACTCATGCTTCGGGCATGGATCATCTTCCTCTAGTTGGTTTGAGAGGGATGATCACCTACCACCCACTGGCCGTGATGTGTCAGTTTGACCAGTTTTAGGATTTTTATCCATTTGAGGGGGCAGTGAGTCAGCGCTTCGCTTCACGCCATTTATCAGCAGAGGACAGATCCAGGTTGTATGCCTGTTGGGATCAGCGAGAGCTAGCTGAATTTTTTGTCAATCATCCGGGTTATTCTCTAGAGTATTCAGCATGGATGGGGACAGAGATTGCATCGGCTGTGGTAGTATCCACAGTGCAGAAGACTGATTCCGATGATGAGGAGCCTATGGAGGAGGCTGATATTCCCATCAAGGAGGACTTGACTGCTGGGTTGCCAGCATTTGTGATGGATTCTCCCACCCCGAGTGCCACTGTTATTCAGTATTCAGCACAGTATTTGGAGCAGAGCCTACATCTGATGACCTATGAGAGAGATTAGGCTAGGACCTTGATGTTGACAGCTCTTGATGGGAGAGACGCTGCTCTATTAGAGAGGGACGAGGCTAGTTCAGCTTGAGATGCATTGATTGTGGAGCGGGATGATGCCCTATCTGCCAGGGATGTGGCCATTGCAGATAGTGCTTTAGTGAGATCCCATACGACTGGCATCCTTGCCGATATGAGTGCATATATTGATCAGCATCATGCCACCATGCAGTTAGCCTCGGATCTGCTAGCTCGTGTAGATACCATTGGGTAGGAGCTTGCAGCTTTACCTCTTTCTTTAGAGAGGGATGATATGTTAGATCTGATAGTCCGCATACACACAGATTTGTAGATAGCTTTGTATTTTTCTTCATAGACTAGCTTAGCCATTTTGTCATGTACAACATATATGTATATATCAAACAATATTATATATGACAGAGAAATATATTTTGATTTACTTCCCTTTTAGTTGTGCCTTGATACTTGCTTGATATTTACGTATTTCTTCAGGGCTTGTGATCTTGATACATTCTGAACTCATCCTTGATATGTGGACATTGAGGCATCACAAGATCTCTCAGAATGGATCATTGATCTGTATGTATCCCTACCATCTTTGGTGTCTTGGGACTGGTTTCTGTATGGAAATGTGAAGAGGAGTGTGGCTTTTCCTCTCTGAGATTGACCGCACCACAGATGGTCACCGGTACTTCTATTTGTGAGAAGCCTAGTTAATTCCATCTCTTATGGATTGGTGTTGCTCTTTGAGGCACAACCACAGCTTAGATGGTCACCGAATATCCTATTAATGAGGAGAGGTTGGATAATTCCATCCCTTTGGTCTGAAGTCGATAAACTGTAATGGATTGAAGTTTGATCCCAGTACCGTGTGACAAGTATTTTTGTTCTAGTATGGGTTAGACTGAACCATAAATGGCTGTCTACGTACTCCTATTTAAGAGGAGATCAAGTCTGCGTAGTTTGAACCTGGTGTAAGAGGTTCAAAGCTGAATGTGAAAGGCAGATGGGTGTAGAAGTTTTATTGATGAAGAAGGGTGTAGAAGTGTTTTTGTTATTTTTATTTTTGTAGAGAAAAGGAAGAAATGTTTTTGTTGTTTTTTATTTATTGCGACCGGACCATATAGAATATGGTTGCCTACGTACTCCCATGTATTAGGGAGATCAGGTCGACATAGTTCGCCCCTCAGGATGAATCACAGTCAAAGAGAAGTATGAATCCCATGTGCAGGCTATACTGCGGGGAGAAGAAAGTTTGATCCCATGATGGGGACAAACTGCAGGTGTAGAAAAAGTTTGATCCCTTCTTCAGCATAAACTGCAGGCGTTGAAAAGTTTAATCCCTTCTTTAGGATAAATTGCATGTATGAAAGGTTCAATCCCGTCTTCAGGATAACTGAAATTGTATGGAAGGTTATGAAATGAGATGAAACCAGGTTGCTGGTTTGAAGTATATGTTTCCCTGTGGGGCAGAAAAGTATGCAAAAAGGGTTAAAAAACTGGAATGACTGGTGATTTGATGATCAATACCAGGATGTTTTCTTGATGATATCCTCAGACATAGTACCGTTTCACTATGTCTGAGTTGATAAGCTGTGGAAATTAATCATCATCCATTTCCTGTAGTCTGAGAGCGCCTCCTGTCAATACCTCATTGAAAACAAACGGGCCTTCCCAATTAGGAGCGAATTTTCCTTTAGATTGATCTTGGTTGTCAAGGATCTTCTTCAGAACCAAGTCATGTTATTTGAACTGCCGTAGCCAGACTTTCCTGTTGTAGGATCTGGCGATCCTTTGCCGATATAACTAACCATGGAAGATAACCGTGGTTCGCCTTTGGTCTACTAGAGACAATTGGTGATACTTGTCTTGTATCCATTAGTCTTCATCTAGCTGAGCATCTATCAACACTCTGAGGGATTCCATTTCCACCTCTATGGGGAGCACTGCTTCCATCCCATAGGCTAATGAGTAGGGTTTTCCCCAGTGGAAGTACGCATGGAAGTTATGTATGCTAATAAAGTCAGAGGCAAGAGGTCAGGCCATTATTTGTGATTGGCGAACTTTTTTTGCACGATCTTCTTGATATTTTTATTAGCCGCTTCAACAGCACCATTCATCTTTGGACGGTAGATGATGGAGTTAAGGTGTTTGATGTGGAATTTACTACATAACTCCTCCATCATTTTGTTGTTGAGGTTTTTAGCACTGTCTGACACAATGACCTCTGGTTGTTCATATCAACAAATGATATTGTTTCTGATGAAAGCAATGATGACTTCTTTGGTAACCCTGGGGAAGGAGGCTGCCCACTTGGTGAAGTAGTCGATCATGGTGAATATGAATCGATGTCCATTACGGGCTTTGGGCTTGATGGGCCCCATCACGTCCATTACCCACATTAAAAAGGGCCATGGTGAACTTATATTGTGGAGTTCCCTTGGAGGGGTGTGGATAACATTCCCATGAATCTGGCATTGATAGCACCTCTTGACATGATCATCACAGTCAGCTTTGAGCGTAAGCCAATAATGCCCTGTTCTGAGGATTTTCTTAACAAGTAGGGGTCCAATCATGTGTGGGCCACATACTCCACCATGGATCTCATCAAGGAGCCTATGAGCTTGGTCTTTGTCCAAACATCTAAAGAGACTTAATCATGCGTCTCTTTTGTAGAGTGCATCTCCACTCAGGTAGAATTTCATAGCAAGTCGATGGATCCGCCTCTTTTCAATCAGGCTCGCCTTAGCGGGTGTAGATCCATCTCGCAGATACTCTTTGATATGTTGATACCAAGGGTTGTGGATGGGAGGTAGCTCATCCGATACTTCTCCAACATAGTTCTCATAAGATGGGGCCTTTCTGCAGGGTAAATGTGATGCTTGGCATGTTGTCCTTGTTAGGTATATGAATCAAGGAGGCCAACATTGCTAGTGCATTCGCAAAATCATTCCTATTACGAGGAATGTGTAGAAAGAAGATTTCTTCGAACTGCAAAGCCATCTGTAAAACTTGCCGATGGTAAGGCTGCAAATGTAGTTCCTTGGTTTGATAGATTCTCGTGGATTGTTTGATTACCAATTCGGAATCAACAAAGACATTTAACCGCCAGATGCCCATTGAACGAGCAAGTTTTAGCCCCATGATACAGCCTTCATACTCAGCTGTATTGTTGGTGCTGACAAACTGTAATTTGACGACGACGGTATACAGCTCCCCTGTACCGGATACTAGAACTGCTCCAGCTCCAGAGCCTTCTGTGTTAACAGCTCCATCAAAATACATTTTCCATGTATGGCATGCATCGTACTGATGGTATTGCTAAACTGTCATTACCCCTTCATCGGGGAAGTATGTTTCTAAGGGTTTGTAGTCCCCTAAAAGTGTGGCGGCCAGTTAATCCGTAATTCCTTGACCTTTGATAGAATTTTACGTCACGTAGACGATGTTAAATTGCTGTAAGATCAACTTCCATCTGGATAGTCGACAATTCAGTATGGGCTTACTGAACACATACTTGAGAGGATCCACGTGTGATATGAGATGGGTTGTGTGACCATGGAGTTAATGTTATAACCTCATAGAAGCCCATGCTAAAGCATAACAAGTCTTCTCAATTAGAGTGTACTTGTGTTCACTGATGCTGAATCTTTTGCTGAGGTAATAGATAGCTCATTCTTGACCTCTATCGTCTTTTTGCCCCAGCATGCAGCTCATGGCATTGTCATTAATGTACAGGTACATAAATAAGGGAACATCATCCCTGGATGGTAGCAAAACAGGAGCGTTAACCATTGCTCTTTAATGGTAAGGAAGGCTTTCTGACACTCATCGTTCCATTTCATGGAGGAGTTATTCCTTAACAATTTGAAGATGGGCTCACAGGTTGCTGTGAGCTGAGAGATAAACCTGCTAATGAAGTTGTTTCTTCCCAAAAATCCCTGTATTTCCTTCTCTGTCTGAGGAATGGGCATTTCCTTGATGGCCTGGATTTTGGTGGGATCCAACTCAATCCCTTTGTGGCTGACTAGGAAACCTAGCAACTTACCTAATTTAACACCAATAACGCACTAGGCTGGATTCAACTTCAAGTTGTACTTACGCAACCTGTTGAAAAGCTTTACGCAACCTAATTTCACATTCATTGATGATGATGTCATCCACATAGATCGCTATCTCCTTGTGCATTAAATCATGGAAAAGAGCCATCATAGCTCGCTGGTAGATTGCCCCAGCATTAATGAGGCCGAATGACAACCGTCTGTAGCAAAAGGTTCCCCAAGGCGTGATGAAAGTAATTTTCTCACGGTCCTCCTCAACGACCATAATCTAATGGTACCCTGCGAAGTAATCCGCAAAGGAGTACATGCCGCATTAAGCAATATTGTCAATGAGAATGTGGATAAGGGGTACGGGAAAGCTATTTCTAAGGCAAGCTTTGTCCAAATCCTGGTAATCCACGCAAACTCGCACCTTTCCTCGGGGTTTAGGCATAGGAACAATGTTGGATATCCACTCCGGATATGTAGAGACCATGATAATGTCAGCTTGAAATTATTTTATAAATTTTTCTTTTACCTTTAAACTCTACTCAGGTATCAATCGCCTGAGCTTCTGCCTGACTGGCTTAAATCCCTCTTTAATGGGAAGGCGGTGAAGAACAATGTTAGTGGACAAACCCACCATATCTTCATGAGACCATGCAAACACATCTTGGAATTGGGTTAATAGTGTAACCATGTCATTCCGTTGGTTTGGGGTGAGGTCTGAACCAATCTGGATTAGCTTAGGGCTTTTTATGGTTCCAAGATTGAAAGAAGTGGTTTGGTCAAGGTTGGGTTTAGGTTTTTCTGTGACCCATTCCTTGATCTCCTGAGGTCTCTCAATGTCCTCATGTATTTCCATCAAGTTTGAGTCCAACTTTGCATCAAAGTTACAGCCCTTGTGGAGAGAAGGCATCTCATCAGCAAGTACAGGCACATCTAAATTCAGAGTCCTGAAACAAAATATGCTTTCACTTAATATATGAAACTATTTAATCATACACAAGTGTTAGCATGTACTGATAAAATAACTGCTAATACTGTATAGAAAAGTAAGCAATTAAAGTTATCTACAGGGCAGAGGGATTTTCTGCCCATTTTACCCTCGTCGACCAATGCATGGAGTGCTGCTCCAATTGTCGAGGGCAAAGTCCTGATGGACTGCAGTGATGGAGGG
The DNA here is from genome assembly GCA_020205505.1 of Panax japonicus. Lineage (NCBI taxonomy): Eukaryota > Viridiplantae > Streptophyta > Magnoliopsida > Apiales > Araliaceae > Panax > Panax japonicus. The sequence continues at coordinate 34,095 of JAINUV010001459.1, forward strand.
ATTGTCATTTTCCTCCTTCTCCCGAATGATAACCATGACATCTGGGCAATCATCGTCAGGGGTATGTCTGTTTGTATGTTCATCCTGGACAATGATGCGTATGTCTGACATCATCAAGGCGATGTCATGTTTATGTTTTCGCTCCCTTTCTTCCACTTCGGGATCAGGAATCAACACCTCTTTTGTTTTGAATGGTACTGGTTTGGGAAACAACGTAGCCATAACATGGGTTGGCACCTTTATTGGAGATTGTATCAGCTCATGCGGTGCAGATGGAAAAAATCGCCGTGTGGCAGAAGTTTGAGGATCCTACTTGTGCTTATGAGGATTCCTGTGACTGGAACTGGCAGCATAGTCTAGTCCGACTGTCCCGATTTGACTGGATACTTGAATAGGGTGCTTAATACCCTGTTGATTTTCATTAAGCCCTTGTCCAGGCTGATGACCCTATGACATCATATCTTAAGTGGTCGACATAACCTCAGTAGAAATCTTGGGTATGGGAAGTGGTGCTCTAATAGGTTGGTATTGCGTGTTACTCACTTCCAAAGTATGAAAACTGGATGGGTCAACTTCTGAATTGAAGCTGATAATTGGTAGATTTCCTTGTTCAGGACATTCCGGCTCAGCGTTGACAGTGACTAGACTGTTGTTGATAATGTATTTGAGTTGTTGATGTAGTGTAGAAGGAACGACTCCAGCCATGTGGATTCATGGTCTTCCCAATAGTAGGTTGTATCCTGAATCTATCTTGAGGACATGAAAGGATACATTGAATGTATTTGGACCAATCTCAATTGGCAGCTCAATCTTTCCAACCGAATTTCGTTGGGATCCATCAAAAGCTTTGATAACCGTATGACTTTTTTGGATCCATTTGAGATTAACGTTCATCTTCACCAAGGTGGCATAATGATAGATATTCAGAGACGAACCTCTATCTATCAAAACTCCAGCTAGCATATATCCGGAGGACAAAACTGCAATGTGCAATGGTTTGCAATGGCCGGTCCCTTCAGGCGGTATTTCGTCATCAGTGAAGGATATCACATTGTTGTTGAAAATGTGATCAACTAGATGTTGAAATTTTTCCACATCCACTGATTTTGGTAAGTAAGCTTCTTCCAAAACCTTCAATAAGATCTTCCGATGATCCTCGGAAGAGAAAACCAAGTCCAGTATTGATATCTGATGTGGAGTTTCTCTTAAGCTTAAAACCACCTTGGATTCATTATGGCTCATACCACGGAGGAATTTTTCAATCTTCTCCGTGGGAATCTTCCCCTTTGCTTTGATGGCGGGCCTCATCACCCTCTGAGGAAGATACAGTGGATTTTCCTTCAACACTATAGCAGCAGTATGAGATGTAGATCCTTCAACTTCTCCATAATTCCATGAAACTTTGTGTAAGTTGACAACAAAATATTGTGGTCTGAAAGGTAAAGAAATTGGCTCTGGTGCAGCCACTTTTAAAGGATTGTCAGCTCCTTTGAGTTGAATTACTTGTTTGGGAAATGATTTGACAGTCTCATCATCCTCAGCGGATATAACTGCTACTGATCCCTTCCATTTGGTAGGACATGTATTCCCAATCTCGAGTTGCACAGTGTCATTGTCTTCCAGCTGCAGAACACCGCTATCAATAAGATTCTGAATGAGATGGCAGAGTGCCCATCATTCTTCTATGTTGTGACCGCGAGAATGTGAATTATATTGACATACTCCATCAGAGTTGAACCGTCTTGAACGGGGATTGATTGGAGGCAGAAGGGAGGTAATTCTTCCTTTGTTGATCAGAATTTGAAATATCTCCTCCATAGGTTGGCTCAGATAGGTAAATTCCCTCTGATTGGTAAAATCCCGATGGGCTTTAGCATTTTCTCTCTTTGCAACCTTATCCTCCATAGCTTCACTTTCTGAAGGTGATGGTGGAGCATTCATAACAAAATGAAGGAGATAGGCATGCTTCTAGCTGATTAATTGGCGTGTGACTTTATGTTGGTAGGTCACCAGTTCCGCCAAATACTCAATTTACTTGCAAAGAGCTTTCATCTTTCATTCCATAGTAAACTGGAACTTTGCGTAATCCCATCTGTCAACACCGTCTTTGATAGTCTGGGATGATTCACCATTAAAACTGGAACTTTGTCCAGTGCTCCAACTAATCATGTTGACCTCTTCTTCTTTGTGTTGAGGAAGAGGGTTTTCTTGCACATGAGGTTGATCTAGTTTGGTGACCACGATCTCAACGTTGTCTATTAAATCTTGGATCTTGTGTTTCAAGGTCCAACAATCTTGAGTATCATGTCCAGGTGCTCCGGCATGATAAGCACACTTCTGAGTAACATTAAAACCCCTCCCATTAGGGTTGGCTGGTGGAAGAAGACGTGTGATTTTCTTCTGAGTAGTCAGAAGAGCAAGAATATTCTCGAGCGAGTTCCCTAAGGGTGTGAACGTTCGAGAGCATTTTACTTCTCCACTTTTTAGGCAATGGAGGGTTTAAAGACTGTGCTTGGAAAGGGGAGTAGTTTCTTCTCAGTATAGGCATGTTCTGACTGCCTTTCTGACCTTGTAGTATCAAGGAAACATCCTCCTCTTTCTTTTTATGGACCCTCCGAGGGTTGTTTCCATAAGATCCGGACTGGATGTGCTCAGCAACTACTTTAAGAGTGGCTAGGTCTTGAATCTTACCTGACTTCAATCCCATCTCAGCCATCTCTCTGTGTTTGATCATTTTAGAGAATGGTTTGCCAATAATAGCTAAGACTCTCTCATAGAAAGGAGCTTCATATATATCTATGAAAGTCATGACCATTTCTGATTATGTCATGGAAGGAATAACTTGAGCAAAAAGGCGCCTCCACCTTTGAGCATACTCTCTGAAAGACTCATTAGACTGCTTCTTGACCTTGGTAATCTGGTACCGGTCAAGAGCCATCTGAGATTGAAAACTGTATTGAGTGAGGAAGGCGTGAGCTAGCTCTTCCCAGCTATGGATCTTTGAGTTGTCTAATCTGGTATACCATGAACAGGCTTTTCTAATCAGACTTTTCTGGAACAGCTACATTCTGAGCTTCTCGTTTACCGCATAAGATCCAAGTTCTCCAATGAACACCTTCAAATGTGTATAAGGATCCCCTAACCCATCATACTTTTCGAATTCAGGGGTTTTGAATTTCTCTGGATAATGAACACCAGGAAATATGTAAAGGTCAGCATATGAAACACTTCCATGCATTCCAATACCTTTGAGAGCACGAATAGTTTCTTCCATTTGGAGGACCTTCTTCCTGATATCACCGGTGTCTAGATCTCTTTTGAGATGGGTGTTTTCAGGGTCTTTGTTGGTCGTATCCAACTGAGTTTCTGGAATATCTTTTTCCAAACCTTGAGCTCCTCCTTGTGTAGAGGTTTTTGTATGTGTAGGTATCTTTGTACCCTGAGTAGACCGATTCAATTCTTTCAGTAGAACAACCAAATCTGTAATTTGTTTATTTAATCCGTCAAATTCTTCTCGTAAAATAGGATTAGATTGGTCAGAAGAAGACATGATTGGTTGTAGGCTCGTGGCCTTTTTAGATTTTGAGCGGGTAACAGGCCCAATGATTTCCCTACAAAAGACTTATGTAGTTTAGTCTTAGGGATAATGTAAATGCTATCATAATGTGTCCATTTTAGGAATATCATCCTGCAAAAATGGGTGTTAATTGATAACATGTCATATATGCACAGATATTCATCATTTTTCCATTACATAAAGATGAACATGGAATAAAATTACAAGTAAATGCTTTTACAAGTAATTTAAAAATGGAAAGCATGAAGAGACTTTCCTCCGCGTTTGGTTTATCAGAGGTTGACCGATCTTTCAACTGGAGCGAATCTGGGTGGTACATTTCCTGAGCCTCGTTGGAATTAGTCTCCTTACGAGTCCAATAGTCAAACACCGACATGATAGCCTCCTAGTAGAGGAACCATACAACATACATTCACATACAACGTGTCTCACCGTTTATGAAAATGATGACATGTGCGAAGCACTAATATCACAGATAGATATTTTGCAGTGCAGTAAGTAAAATGCATTCATACACATTCATTATAAATATAAATGCAACATTCACACACAAGCATATAACAGTTTTGAAAAGCTTGTAGTAGCGGCTTAAGCCCTCTTACTGGAGTTCCCAGCAGAGTCGCCACCTGTCGCATCGGGATTTTTATTTGTCCCTTTTCATGACTTGTTCTTTGGTGTTCTCATGTTATGTGAGATTTGTTTAAAAAAACAAGTGAAAAAGGTCCGACATGTGTAAGTCGACGATGGACTGTTAAGAGTCACCAGTTGGTATTTTTAAATGGTTGCACCAACACAACCGAAAAAGGTTTGCACATTGACCTGGTGATGTGACACTGCTAAACGGGTCTGTGAAACCGAGATTCATTTTGGGTTTGGGGGCTTGATTATGCGGAGGGAAGGTGTTAGGCACCCCCCGACATCCGTGTTACCATGGTGATCGCCACTTTTCAAGAAACTGTTATATGAATGTGTATGTGTGTGTGTGGATCAATGTGCAATTATCTGAAAGTAGTGCGAGGCCTCGTTCGCACCTATATACAAAAGGTTTGAATTTATAGAAAAATTTAGTTTTAAACAGAATATAACAATGAAGTTTTGTAAAAGAGGTTTTTCAAACCCTGTGCTCAATAGGAATTGAGACCTTTTCATACTTCCATTTTATTATTAAATGGTCGGCTTGATTGCTTTTATTTTTGAGATGCGAGGCGTCTTCGAGAAAATAATATACAGCAGTGCCGAACTCCTCATGGGCATGAAAGCCATCCAAGGAAATTCAGACACCGTAAATAATGTATAAGCTGCTTACAGCTAAAAATGTCCATCACGGGAACCGAATCTAGATCCAGTAGACTGAATCTGTTATCACATGATTCCTAGGCTTACATGATACCGCAGTTTATATGAAAAGCAGTAAGCAGTTATATATAAAAGCTGTAAATATATTTACATACATGATCTACCACCATGAAGCACCTCTATGGGGGATCAGAAATGTAAATATATAAAAGCGGTAAATATATATATATATATATATATATAGAAGAAGGATCAGGTCCGGACTCCCGGACGGGAGAAAATCCGGACCTGATTTTTTTTTTTTTTTTTTTTGGTTGAACAACTAAAAAAAAAATTATGGAACTGAAATTTTTCAATAATACAGTGTTTTGGGTGTGTTTTTAATACCTACACCAACCAATGTATGTACAGTCTGCCCAGACTGTACAGACATATTTCGTTATAGGCATCCAAATCACACCCAAAACACTGTATAATGTAAAAATTCCAATTCCATAAATTTTTTTTTTTTTAGTTGTTTCAAAAAAAAAGCAAAAAAAAAAAAAAAAAAGTCCGGATTTTAACAAAATCCGGGAGTCCGGACCTGATCCGGACTATATATATATATATATATATATATGGACATGATCAACCACCACAAAGCAACTCCATGGGGGATCAGGAATGTAAATAAAACAGTAAAGACGATCAACTGCCACGAAGTAAACTCCAGGCGGGACTAAATATAAATAAAGCAGTAAAAGGCCTCAAAGTAAACTCCAGGCCTGACAGAAAATGTATATATATATATAAGTGGTAAACGCACCGGATATAAAATTCAGGCTCATCAGATATGTCCGACAACAATTATATATAAGTGTGTATATATATATAAAAGCAATAAATGCTTCAGATATAAAATCCAGGCTCATCAGACAAAGTCTAACAACAGTTTATATATATATATATATATATATATATATATATATATATATATATATATATATATATATATATATATATATAAGCAAGTAAATGCTCCAGACATAAGTCTAGGCTCAATCGAGGCATAACTCGAAAATGTTAGTCCATATATAAATATATACATATATAAGTATATATATACAGACAAAAATGAAAATCACGGACCAAAGTCTGGGCATTCGCACACAACACGACTCTCAATGTGTAGAATAGTGTGTGCAAAGATGAAGAGAAAGGCTTTATAGAGTGTGAGAAGGCATACAGTGGGCTGCCAATGCAGGCTTCTATGACTCTAAATGGATAAACACTCAACTCCCGCCGGTAAAAATATACCTATATGTGAGCTAACAGGTGTTTAAAATGAGAAAACACTAAATATGGGGTGTGTAGAGAGCAAATTTTACAGGGCTTCCTCGCCTTTTTTTCTTTTTTAAATGGCCACCCCAAGCCCTCTATTTATAGAGGGGGAGTCGCAGGTGTACCTACGGTAGCCGCAGATGCACCTGCGGCTACCTGGGGTGCCCCGGGCTCCGCGAGTCCCGTTGTCTTGAAGTACATGCACGCGTACACTATAATGTCTGTTCGAACTTGCAGAACTTCAATCCAAGCATCCGAACGAGGTATACAAGACCATCTTCGGACTATTTTTGTCGAGAGTTACGCAATGACATAGGATTAGAGGTTGTACGAAGTCAGGAAGAGAGGACCATGCCCATGGTCTTCAAGCTTCAAATTATATCCGGTGTGTTGCCACGCGTAATAGTCACTCAGGATTGGAACTCCTTGGTTCTTGTAGGACATTGTTGTATGTATGTATGTATGAAGTGTTGAGACGATGCGTAGGTGTTGAGGTGGAAAGATGACGTTTGACTCCTCACCGGGGTTATCTCCGATTTGAGTTGAAAGCAGACGTTGCTCAGGGTTACATCTGAGATTGGACTGCTGCAAGTGTTTGAATACCGCAAGGTCATCTGTAAGTGTGCCTGTCTGCCCGGTGTTAGCTCCGGGTCTGAGGAATGAGTGCCTCGGCAGGAGGTCTGAGATTGAAGCCGATCGCATGCATTTGAAACAAGCATTTTCGGATTTATCGCCGGAACTGCAACAATATTCCTTGGGGTTATCTCTAAGGATGAAACTCAGGGTTATCTCCGAGGTTGGAAATGATACTCCCGGTGTGTGTTCCGGGGTTGAGACTGAACTTCTGGTAGTATCCGGAATAGATGTGAGCTGTCTTCCAGGGTTATCTCTGAAAGACGAATCTGCCCTCCTGCAATGTTAGTAATAGGTGTGCAGAAAATTTCGAGTGTCTACAAGTGGTGAACCTAGAAAAATTGATCTTGAAGAAAATAGGTTTTATGTTTCTAATCCTGTAATTCAAGAGGGTGAGACACAACAACCTCCTATTGAGGCCAATGATGCCCCCTTGGATAGCTGAGCTACCACCTAATGTTGAACCTTACATTATTGAAAATCATATTCCTAAAATTGTGTAGCCTTTATGTAGGTCTGAAATACCTAGAAAGCCTATTAATTTTGATGATTTTATAACCTATCTTAATGAGATTGACTAATATTCAAGTAAGATTAATGATACTATCTCCTATAAAGAGGCCATTATGAGTGCTCAATCAACTCAATGGCTTGAAACCATGAATGATGAGTTGAAATCAATGGAGCTTAATAACGTTTGGGATCTTGAGGAATTACAAAAAAAATTTAAACATGTTGGTTACAAGTAAGTCTATAAGACCAAATTAGATCCTAAAAGGAACGTTGAAAGGAATAAAGCACGATTGGTTGCTAAGGGTTTCACTCAAAAAGAAGATGAGGATTATAATGAAATTTTCTCTCTAGTATCCAGGAAAGATTCATTTAGAATATTCATGGCTTTAGTAGCTCATTATGATTTAGAGTTACATCAGATTGATGTTAAAACTGCATTCCTTAATGGTAACTTGCATGGGAATGTCTATATAGCACAACCAGAAGGTTTTTTGGTTAAAGGCAAGGAAAATATGGTATGTAGACTTAAGAAGTCCATATATGGGTTAAAACAGGCTTCTCGACAATGGTATCTTAAGTTTCATGAGGTGATGAGTAATTTTGATTTTAAGAAAAATATAGTGGATCAATGCATACACTTGAAGGTTAGTGGGAGTAAATTTGTTATTCTTGTTTTGTGTGTTGATGATATACTATTTGCAAGTAATAACTTAGACATGTTGCATGAGACCAAACGTTTTCTTTCTGGAAATTTTGATATGAAGGATCTCGGGGAAACCTCTTATGTTATAGGTATTAAAATTCATCGAGATAGGTCTTGCGGGATATTAGGATTGTCCCAAAGAGCTTATATTGACAAAGTTATTAACATATATAACATGCAAAATCACTCCCCTACTGTCGCCCCTGTTGTTAAGGGTGACAAATTTGGCTCATATTAATGTCCTAAGAATCACCTTGAACGTGATCAAATGAATCTTATTCTTTATACTTCTGTGGTTGGGAGTCTTATGTATGCTCAAGTTCATACACATCCAGATATAGCGTATACAACTGGCATACTTGGACGTTACTAGTTAAATCTAGGTTTGGATCACTGGAAAGTAGCCAAAAAGGTTTTACGCTACTTACAGGGTACTAAGGATATTATGCTTACATTTAGAAAATAGATAACCTTGAAGTTGTTGGTTATTCTGTACTAAGGATATTTTATAGGGTACTAAAGACAAAAAGAAATCTACATCAAGGTACATCTTTATAATTTCAGGAGGCCCTATTTTGTGGAGAACTCATAAGCATGAGTTAACTACCACTTCCACGATAATGGCAGAATATGTGGCTTGTTATCATGCTACTTGTCACGTCATATTATTAAAGAATCTTATTTCAGGACTTAAGGTAGTAGATTTAATTTTAAGGACATTTGAAAGTATCTTGTGATAATAATTGTGACGCCCCCAAAACAGGTATACATCACCCATCTTGAGTCGCCAAATACATAATACAGAAATCAAATGCAAACTTTATTATACAACTGTCGGGTAATATACGACAAAACATAGCTGAGAGTTTAAACAAAAATATTGCCTTCTAGAAAATATCCACTCTCAATGGAGTCCTCATTACAATTATTATCACACTATTTCACAGAATAGTGAGGACTACTACAGCCACTTATCCTGAACCATCACTCCATTCCCCGACTCGTCCCAACTATATTCTCATTTCCTGAAGAGAACAATGAAAGAAAAGGGTGAGCTCAACTAGCCCAGTAAGAAATATTTTGACTAAGATATTGCAGAATAAATTATCCTTAGCCTTCAATAGTATAACAACTGATAGAATATAATAGACAACAAGTTTTAGATCAACAACTGCAGTGGAACAAGCAATCCAATAGAAGAGTCAAGTAGAGAATGATATCTACTATCTTCTATGATTTAAAAAGTTTTTCATCAAATTTATCACTGAGACTCAGCTTAATAAATAAACCACATCATCGAATCATCCTTGCACTACGGGCCAATGAGGACTTTTACCACATCATTTGTAACATTACGGGTCATGATTATACCGAATGATCCCTGGTCATAATCATACCAATCAACAGTCCATCTATACACGTAAGCCAAATATGACTTTCATCAAATATAAGCATGAGGATGATGACAATGATATAAGTATTAATCAAACGAAATCAATGATAAATATTAAAGACTTTAAATTTATCAAGAGTTTAAAAATATCCAAATTGTCAACATGATACTTCTTTGTAGAGTAAAATTCAAGAATAATATTCATGTATCAAAAATAATTTGGACAGAAAAGAAATATATTTTCGAGTAAATAGTACCTTGTGAATAGTACCTGTGAATAATACGCTGGGAATAGTACCTCGTGAATAGTACCCTGACATGAAAAGTACCCTAAATACACGAGTGAATAATATTTGGGTGAATAGTAACCCGTGAATAGTACTCTGGCATGTAAAGTGTCCCGAATACTCAAGTGAATAATATTTGAGTGAATAGTAACTGGGTGAATAGTAACCCGTAAATAGTAACTCGTGAATAGTATTCCATCATGAAAAGATCAATAATTATCAAGAAAGCATAGAATAATATTTTTATGAAAAGATACTGGATGAAGCGCAAATATCAAGGATATTCTACTAATTTTATGGAGTGTAGAAGCCAAAACTTCAACAAAATGAGTATAGAATTCAAAATCTAAAATGAAATAATATTACTTACATACTACAGAGTATGGAAAAAAAATATTATTTCAAGCGAATATTGAATAAAATAACATCCCTTGAACGGAAATAATATCCCAATGAATATTTAACGAAGATAATATTCCTACGAATATTAAACGAAGATAATATTCTTTATGAATATTGAATGAAAATAATATTCATACGAATACAAAAAATAATATCTCTTCAGAATATGAAATAAATAATACCCCTTACCTCAGAAGAAGATTGGATACTGGAGTAGTGAAGTAGCAGATTACTTTTCTTTTATCTCTCTGTAGCTTCTCTCTATATAGCTTCTCTCTCTGTAATTGCTCTTGTGAGACTTAGTGAAATGGTGAGAATGAAGGAAGAATGAGCTTTTATTTATAGGAAAATATAGTTTCGATAACTGCACGTTTTGGTCTCGAAATATTACAGTATAATACCATCATTTTTTCCTTCATTTTTAATTTAGTCCTGCAAGTATTATCAAACTTGCACCACCTCTCCTAATAGTACATCATGTGAATCAATAGTTCAATCATGTGAATCAATAGTTCTATACATGTGAAAATACGAATTACAGTATAGTACCTCCATCTATACCTCCATTTTTAACTTAGTCATGCAAGTATTATCAATCTTGCACCACCTCCCCTAATAGTACATGAATGTGAATCAATAGTACACACATGTGAACAAATAGTTATAAGCATATAAATTAATAGCAATTAATTTCTCATTTATCTGATTAATTACCTGATTGGTCAATATAACTTCCAGACATCAATTATTATTGAAATAAATGTCGATTTCCACTAACACTAATAATCCCAACATAATGGAACTATCAATTTCATCTTCAATTAATACAAACTTATTTATCATTAATATTATAACTCATAATATTTAACAATCAGGTCGTTCCCAGGAAAGATGGGGCTTTTCGATAAGGATTTTTCCCTATTGGCGCGCAATTAGGTGACCAAACCTCTCCTTGACAGAACTTCTAGACATTGTCAATATTGCAAATAATAATATGAATAACTTTGTCGTCTCAATTATTGATTTAATAATATAACATATTATGCAGATGATATTGTGACAATAATTGAATCAATAATATGAGAGATATGATGCAGCAATTACTGTAGCAATAATTGAGTATAACTGAGTGACTTCTTACGTAAGCATCAATAATCAATACCGTGTGCAGATGCAACCACACGTATTACTCTACTTTTACTACTGGGTAGTTCAACAGTTTTAACGGTAACACTTTCGCCATTATTTTTACAAAATGATAATTTTGTCGTTTTCTAACTACGACAATACTTCCGTTGTGGGGTCCACCAATGATTGTGCCGTTGTACGGATATTTCTGACAAAAAGAATATTCCCCGACCAATCGAATATTTTATAACAACTTGCTTACTTTGCAAAATTTGTAAATATTACCCAAAACTATAACATTATATCATATCCACACCATAATATTCAAAAATATATTTTGAGAAAATTTAATCTTTATTCATAAAACTTTGGGTCTTACAACCCCTCCCTTTCTTATGAAATTACATCCTCAAAATTAGGGTGCATACCTGGTATGCCGATGAGTTTAGGATGCCTTGTTTAGATTCTAACTCTTGAGGTATAACCTTTAAGTGTAGAATATGATCCTTCTTATCCAAGATTTTAACACATATCTCCTCATACGTTAAATCTTCTGCTATCTCGTCTAGTTCCAATTCAATAATGTGGTTCGAGTCGTCCACATATTTACGTAACATCGATACGTAAAAAATGTTATGAACACGCAACATACTTCGCGGTAAAACGAGTCTATAAGCTTCAGTTCCTACTCGATCGAGGATTTACAATAGAAAAATTAAATCGAGGGTTGAGATTTTCACTTTTCATCAACTCTTGCTTCTAGAATAACGCCTTCTTGAACCTTCTTCTTTGTATTCATCAGATCCAGGTCTGTAGCTTGAGCAGCCTTTAACTTTATCTATTAAAGTCGATTTTACTCGTATATTTGATATCACCACGTGGGTCCCTAGAGTCTTTAACTCTATCTCTATCATTTGTAAGTTATACGAAATGGGTTTTTGTGTTAACAACGTCACACTCGTAACCGCATACGATCTTCTACTCAATGCATCAGCTACCACATTCGCTCTTCCACGATGATATTGAATGGTATGGTCGTAATCTTCAACAGTTCGTGCCAACATCTTTGGCGCATGTTACGTTTGTTTTAAATGAAGAAATATTTGAGGGTTTTAGAAATGGGTTTTGTACTGGGGTCAATACATAATTCGATTTCACGCTTTGGGGTAGTCCAGGAAGTTCTTCGAGAATACGTCAGGAAATTTATTAACGATAAAAAAAAACTGTGACTCTCATCCCAAGACTTGGATAGTATGTCACATTGATACCTATCAACTTGCCATCGTTATTAATAGCTTCCCCTACAGAAAGTCTGGCTTCGGTGCATTCCACACAAGGAAGTTACCAGTGAAAGGCTCAGGGCTCTTTACTTATGGCTTAATATAACAGTAATTGACTTTAGTGGTTTGGTTGCTTGAATTCGTATAACAGGTTGGTTAGGAATAAGAAAGCTAGCAACCTTACAAAAATAATTAATTTTGGCATGATGAGTAGTTAACCAATCGATTCCTAAAATCACATCAAGGGCAAGTATTTTCAAAGAGATAAGATCGACATGTAACGTGAAAGTGTCGATTTGAATCAACAAAATTTATAAACAGTGGAGGTAACGAACGTTTCTACTAACAAAGTTTCAACCAATAAGTCAAAGTCTAACTTCTCTAGGGTCAAATTTAAACGTTGAGCGCAAGCAAGAGAGATAAAAGAATGGGTAGAACCGGTATCTAATAAGGTATAGACTTCGCAAGAATTTATAATTAACTAACACGTGCTAACTTCGTTCGGGTTACTCGCTTTTTGAGAAGTCACGAAAAATGCTCTTCCTGAAACCACCGACTTTGTTTTGTCCATATCCACCTTTGGTGCCACCGTCCCAGCTGGACTTGATTTTACTATAGGACAAAATCGAGTTATGTGATCGTCTTTTCCACAACTAAAACATACCTTGGAAGGATGTGAATAGTTTGGACTTATGTGTCCCTCCTCTCCGCATCTGTAGCATCTAACTGACGGTCGTTCTCCTCCCCTAGAATTAGTTGATGGTGTTGGTGCTACTGCCTACGTCTTCCCATCATCGTTAAATCTTCTCTTCTTAAATTTTCCACCTCTATTATCTTGGCCATGATTACCACTGAAGTGGTTACCATTCTTGGCATGATAATTTCTCCCACAATGGTTATCATTGTTCCGATGGTCGTTGCCACCGGTACGATTATTATCGTGTTGTTGGTCGTTGCCTTTTGGTTGTGCTGACTCATTATCGCACTCCAATAACTGAGCCCTATTCACAACATCTGAATATAAACAAAGTTTGTGAGAAATTAGGTATAGACGTATATCGGGTTTCAAAACTCTTAGAAACATTTGCGTCATTCACTCCTCATTATCGACCAAATGGGATGCAAATCGGGATAACTCTGCAAATTTAGCCTCGTATTGCGACACAGTCATATTGTTTTGCTCCAACTTGATGAATTCCACCTCTTTCATATAACGAATACTTTCGGAAAAGTACTTGTCATTGAAAAACTCTTAGAACTTATCCCAAGACATCTTAAGTGCGTCAGGCTGGGTACGCTTTACAGATTCCTACCAATAATCTGCCTCTTCACATAACATAAAGGTGGCGAAGGGAACCTTTTGCTCCTCTGAGCATTCCAAGACATCAAATATCTTGGTGATTTTCTTTATCCACGTCTCCGCCTTAAGTGGTTCTGGCATTCCCAAAAACTCCGGCAGTCCCAGCTCCTTGAACTGCTTAGCAGTGACCATCAGAGAGTTGCCAGTGTTTCCACCTGAATTTTGAACATGAGTCTTTCTCTCCTGATGTTGCATGAATTGTATAAAGCCTCTGAACATCTCATCGTTCATCATCTGATCGGTTTTGTTATTTACCTGAGGATTATTGTCTTATTGTTGCACATTATCCTGGGTATTGATCGTTGGTGACTCAACGGTCTCATGTGCTTCATTGCTGATCTCAATATTTTTAGATGCCATTTTCAAACACTATCACAAAACAAGGGTTAATTAACATATCACAGAGTATCCCTATACTCTGACCGACCAATTAAATACCAAATAAACTTAGGTAGATCATACTAGCGAAGGAATTCCCCGTCTCTCCCCTCCTAGTTCTTGTCTCACGTCTCAGCCAGGGATCATATCCCTAAGCTTTGATACCAACTGTGACGCCCCTAAAACAGGTATACATCACCCATCTTGAGTCACCAAATACATGGTACAGAAATCAAATACAAACTTAATTATACAAATGTCGGGTAACAGCCAGGGATCATATCCCTAAGCTTTGATACCAACTGTGACGCTCCCAAAACAGATATACATCACACATCTTAAGTCGCCAAATACATGGTACAGAAATAAAATGCAAACTTAATTATACAACTGTCGGGTAATATACGACAAAACATAGCTGAGAGTTTAAATAAGAATATTGTCTTCTAGACAATATCCACTCTCAATGGAGTCCTCATTACAATTATTATCACACTATTTCACAGAATAGTGAGGACTACTACAGCCACTTATCCTGAACCATCACTCCATTCCCCAACTCGTCCCAGCTATATTCTCATTTCTTAAAGATAACAATGAAAGAAAATGGTGAGCTCAACTAGCCCAGTAAGAAATATTTTGACTAAGATAATGCAGAATAAATTATCCTTAGCCTTCAACAATATAAAAACTGATAGAATATAATAGACAACAAGTTTTAGATCAACAACTGCAGCGGAACAAGCAATCCAATAGAAGAGTCAAGTAGAGCATGATATCTATTATCTTCTATGATTTAAAAAGTTTTTCATCAAATTTATCGCTGAGACTCAGCTTAATAAATAAACCACATCATCGAATCATCCTTGCACTACTTCACCAATATAAGTTTCTCGTATTGGTAAGAAATAAGCAGACTTGGTCAATCTATCAACAATGACCCAAATTGCATATATGCCTTGAGAAACCTTGGGAAGACCAGTAACGAAATCTATGGTATTGTGCTCCCACTTCTATTCTGGAATTTCAAGTGGTTGCAATGGACCTTTTGGTACTTGATGCTCCGCCTTGACTCGTTGACAAGTTAGACACCTTGAGATAAACAGCGCTATCTCTCTCTTCATATTTCTCCACCAAAATGTATGACGAAGATCACGATACATTTTGGTACTCCCATGATGGATTGCAAATAGTGTGTTGTGTGCCTCCATCATAATTTTATACTTTAAATCAGGATCGTTAAGAACACAAAGTCTGGATTTGACTCGAAGTATTCCTTCTTCATCGATTCTTGCTTCCGGCATAACACCTTCTTACACTTTCTTCCACATACGCATCAGCTCCAGGTCTGTAGTTTGAACAGCTTTAACTTTATCGATTAAAGTCGATTTTACTCGTATATTCGCCATCATCACATAGGTCCCTGTAGTCTTTAACTCTATCTTCATCCTTTCCAAGTCAAACAAAATAGGCCTTTGCGTTGACAATATCGCACTCGCACCCGCACCCGCATATGATCTTCTACTCAATGTGTCAGCTATCACGTTCGCTTTTCTAGGATGGTATTGGATGGTATGATCATAATCTTTCAACAGTTCAAGCCAACGTCATTGTCGCATGTTGAGTTCCTTTTGAGTGAAGAAATATTTGAGGCTTTTATGATCCGTAAAGATCTCCACTTTCTCCCTATACAAGTAATGCCTCCAAATCTTTAGTGCAAAAACGACTGTTGCCAACTCTAGATCATGAGTGAGATAATTCCTCTCATATTCTTTGAGTTGCCGTGAGGCATAGACTATGACTTTTCCAAGATGCATGAGAACACATCCCAACCCTTTTCCCGAAGTATCACTGTAGATGACAAATTCCTGCGAGCCAGATGGTATTGTCAGAACAGGTGCTGAAATGAGTCTCCTCTTAAGTTCTTAAAAACTCTTTTCACATTCCTCGCTCCAACTGAATTTTGTATCTTTTCGATTCAGCTAAGTTAATGGAGTAACGATTCGAGAAAACCCTTCTACGAATCTCCGATAATAACCAGCTAAATCGAGAAAGCTACGTACTTCGGTCACTGATTTAGGTTGCTCCCAGCTTTGAATTATTTCAATCTTTGTCGGGTCAAGAGATATTTCATTACTTGATACTACGTACCCAAGAAATACTACTTCTTCAAGCCAGAACTCGCATTTCTTCAACTTGGCATAAAGCTTATTTTCACGAAGCTTTTGGAGTATCAGCCTTAAGTGTTGCTCATGATCTTCACGGCTTTTGGAATAAATAAGGATGTCATCAATAAAGACGACCACAAAGAGATCCAAATATTCCTTGAATACTTAGTTCATTATATCCATGAAGGCGGCAGAAGCATTAGTCAATCCAAAAGACATGACTAGGAATTCATAATGCCCGTACCGAGTTCTGAAAGCCGTCTTTGGAATGTCATCGGTTCTAATCTTCAATTGGTGATATCCGGAACGAAGATCAATCTTTGAAAAGAATTTGGCTCCTTGTAACTGGTCAAACAGGTCATCAATACGTGGCAATGGGTACCTATTTTTTATGGTGACATGATTCAACTCCCGATAATCAATACAAAGTCGCATACTCCCATCTTTCTTTTTCACGAATAGAACATGAGCACCCCAAGGAGAGGTACTAGGACGAATAAAGCCAATGTCTAACAATTCCTGCAGTTGGGTCTTTAACTCCTGAAGTTCAATAGGAGCCATTCGATATGGGGCTTTGGAAATGGGTTTTATACCGGGTTCAAGGTCGATATAAAATTTAATTTAACGCTCTGGGGGTAGGCCAAGAAGTTCTTCAAGGAATACGTTAGGAAATTTATTAACAATAGAAATATCATTCAAAACTGACGTATTTTTGTTTAGATTCTTGACATAAGCTAAGAAAGCTTGACATCCGTTTTTTAATAAACGAATAGCTTTATGGCTTGAGATGACAGTGATTGATTTTAATGGTTTGGTTGCTTGAATTCGCATAAAAGGTTGGTTAGGAATATGAAAGCTAACAACCTTACGAAAATAATCAATTTTTGCATGATGCGTAATTAACCAATCAATCCCTAGAATCACATCAAATGCAAGTATTTTCAATAAAATAAGATCGACAGGTAATGTGAGGTTACCGATTTGAACCAAACAAGACTTATAAACAGTGGATGTAATGAAGGTTTCTCCCAATGGATTTTCAACAGATAAGTCAAAGTCTAATTTCTCCAGAGTCAAATTTAAACTTTGAGCGCAAGTAAGAGAAATAAAAGAATGGGTAGAACCGATATCAAATAAGGTATAAACTTCGCTAGAGTTTATGATAATCTTATCCGTGATGACCTCGTTCGGGTTCTTTGCTTTTTGGGAGGTCACAACAAATGCTCTCCTTTGCACTACCGACTTTGACTTTTCTGGGACGGCCTTTGGTGCCTCCATCCTAGCTAAACTTGTCTTCGGTGAACGATAAAATCGGGCTAGGTGACCTTCTCTTTCATAATTATAACATGCTTTGGACGGCATCGCGCAGTTTGGATTGATGTATCCCCCCTCCACATTTGAAGCATAAGATAGGTGGTCATTCTCCTTCCTTAACAACGGGTGCTGGTGCTGACGTCTTTCCATCATTGTTGAATTTTCTCTTCTTGAAATGTCCATTCTTATTGTTTTGGCCCTGATTACCACCAAAGTGGTTACCATTTCTGGCCTGTTGATTCCCACCACGCTTATTGTCACCGCTTTGATGACTGCTTTCACTGGTATTATCATTTTGTCGGCTGCTCTCTTTTGGTTGGGTTGACTCATTATCGCGCTCCAATAACTGAACCCTGTTAACAATATCTGAATACAAACACAGTTTATGAGAGATAAGATATTGACGTATCTCGAGTTTCAAAACTCTTAGAAACATTCGCGTCATTCTCTCCTCATTATCAACCAAATGGGACGCAAATTGGGACAACTCGGCAAACTTGGCTTCGTACTACGACACGATCATGTTGTTTTGCTTCAGCTTGATGAACTCTACCTCTTTTATGTGACGAATATTTTCGAAAAAGTACTTGTCGTTGAACAATTCTTGAAACTTCTCCCAAGTCATCTTCAGTGCGGCAGGTTGAGTACATTTTACAAATTCCCACCAGTAATCTACCTCTGCACGCAACATGAAGGTGGCAAAGAGAACCTTTTGCTCCTCGGAGCATCCCAAGACATCAAATATCTTGCAGATCTGCTTTATCTATGTCTCCACCTTAAGTGGTTTTGGCTCTCCAAAAAACTCTGGTGGTCCCAGTTCCTTGAACTGATTAGCGGTGACCGTCTGAGAGTTGTCAGTGTTTCCACCTATATTTTATACATGAGCCGCTTTTGTCTGATGTTGCATGAATTGCATAAAGCCTCTGAACATTCCATCGTTCATCATCTGGTCAGTGTTGTTATTTGCCTGAGAATTGTCGCCTTCCTGATGCACATTATTCTGATTATTTATCTGTGAAGACTCAACGGTCTCCTATGCTCCATTGATGTTCTCAACATTCTCAGATGTCATTTTTAAATACTGCCACAAAACAAGGGTTGATTAACATATCACATATTATCACTATACTCTGACTGACCAATTAAATACCAAATAAACTTAGGTAGATCATACTAACGAAAGAATTTCTCGTCTCTTCCCTCCTAGATCTTATCTCACATCTCAGCCAGGGATCATATCCCTAAGCTTTGATACCAACTATGACGCCCCCAAAATTGGTATACATCACATCACATATTCTGAGTCGTCAAATACATGATACAGGATACAATTACAACTTAATTATACAACAGTCGTATAAAATATGACATAACATAATCTAAGAGTATTAAATAAGAATATTGTCATCTAGACAATATATATACTCAATGAAGTTCTCATTATATTTATTGTCACACTATTTAACAGAATAGTGAGGACTACTAATGTTATCATCTGGACTGTTACTCCGTTCCCCGATTAATCCCGGCTACGTTCTCATTTCCTGAAAAGAACAGTGAAAGAAAGGGTGAGCTCAACTAGCCCAGTAAGAAATATTATGACTAAGATAATGCAGAATAAATTATCGTTAGCCTTCAACAGTGTTAAACTGATACAATATAACAAACATCAAGTTTGACTATAGCGGAACAAGAAATCCATTAAAAGAGTCAAGTAGAGAATAAAATCTACTATCATTTATAATTTAAAAGGTTTTTCATCACTTTTATCGCTGGGACTCAGCTTAATAAATAATTCACATCATCCCTGCACTACGGCCAAGGATATTCATTAGTATCACAGCCACAATTTATCCATGCACTACGGGCCAAGTATATTTGTGAATTCATTAATGGTCATGATCATGTCAATAACTGTCCATCAATGCACTATGGGCCAATGAGGACTTTTACCACATCATTTGTAACATTACGGTCATTATTAAACCGAATAATCCCTGGTCATAATTATACCAAATCCATCTATGCACTACAGGCCACAGATGACTTTTAACAAAATATAAATATGAGGATGATAACAATGATATAAGAATTCAATAAAACAAATTCAAGAATTAATTTATTCAGGAACTAATAATGTCCAAATTGTCAATATAATACTTCTTTGTAGAGTAAAATTCAAGAATGCTCAGAAGAATATTTCCATAAAAAGATACTGGATGAAGCGTAAATATCAAGGATATTCCACTAATTTCATGGAGTATAGAAGTCAAAACTTTAACCAACTGAGTATAAATAAGAATAGAATAAAAAAAGAAATCACCAGGCATGCGATAGACCGCACAGACAGGTTATTCCAACAGAATAATAAATAATGAAATCAGGTCATGCGTAAACGCACAAATAGAATATTCTAACAGAATAATAAATAATGGAACCAGGTCATGCGTAAACGCATAGAAAGGATATTCCAACAGAATAATAAATAATGGAACCAGGTCATTCGTAAACGCACAGACAGGATATTCCAACATAATAATAAATAACGAAACTAAATCATACGTAAACGCACAGACAGGATGTTTCAACAGAATAATAAAGAATGGAATAACAGAAGAATTTCACCATATATGCGATACTTCGCATAGGCAGGTTATTCCAACATAATGATAAATAATGAAATAACAAAAAAATTTCACCATGTATGCAGTACTTCACATAGACAGGTTATTCCAACATAATGATAAAGAATAGAATAACAGGAGAATTTCACCATGTACCGCTATAGGGTAGCCCGCGTATACAGGTTATTCCAATAGAATAATAAAGAATGGAATAACAGAAGTTCTCTTCATGAATACGAAAGAAATAATACTTCTTACTTTAGAAAAAACTGGATATAAGAGCAGTAAAGTAGCAGAATACTTTTCTTCTTTCTCTTTACAATTTCTCTCTCTAGAGTTTCAGTGAATTTGTAATAAATAATGAAGGAATGAGCTTCTATTTATAGGAGAATGAACTGAATAGTAACTAATTCATGAACGGTCCTGATTGATTTACTTTTAAACGGACGGTCCATATTGATTTACTATGCAGTATAAATAAAATATTCTAATAAAACAAAATCTTTTAAATAAAATATAATATATTTTATTTATAATCTAATAAAACGAATAACTTTATAAAAGTATTCTGTTTTATATAAAAAAAATTACTATACAAATACTATGCAAGCATTATGCAAATACTATGCATAATAAAATAGAATATATTCTAATTATTGTCTAATAAAATAAATAATTTTATAAAAGTATTCTATTTTATATAAAAAAAAATTACTATGCAAAACACTATGCATAATAGAATATAATATATTCTATTTATAGTCTAATAAAACAAATAATTTTATAAAAAATATTCTGTTTTATATAAAAAAAATTCTGTTTTATTACATTAATAATACTAATAAAACAAAATTTATATATATATAATATATATATATATATATAAACTTCCGTGACTTCATAAAAAGACACCTCAATATATTTAACAACATTTATCATCATTATTAAAATTCACAATATTAATCGACCAAGTCGTTCCCAAGAAAGAGGAAACTTTTCAATAAAAATTTCTCTCTATTGGCACACAATTAGATGACCAAACTCTCATTGATAGAACTTCTAGACATCGTTAATATTGCAAATAATAATATTAATAACGCTGTTATCTCAATTATTGATTTAATAATATATAAAATATCGACAATAATTGAAACAAATAACGTGAGATACTATGCAACAATTACTATAGCAATAATTAAACAAAACTGAGTGACTTCTCACGTAAGCATCAATAATCAATATCTTGTGCTACTATGTAACCATGCGTATTACTGTACTTTTAACACTGGGTGTTTCAACAGTTAACGGTACAACTTCCGCCGTTATTTTCATAAAATATTTTTGTCGTTTTCTCAATCAGACAATAATTTTATTGCGGGGTCCACCAATGATTGTGCTTTTGTACGAATATTCCCTGTTAAAACGAATATTCCTCAACCAATCGAATATTATATAACTTGAGTACTTTGCAAAATTTATAAATATTACCTCCAACTATAACATTATATCAAATTCATTTCATAATATTCAAAAATGATATTTATAAAAAAATCATCTTTATTCATAAAAATTGGGGTCTTACAATATTGATTCTTATCTACTAATAAACCAAATTTACTGATGAAAAACATGTAAAAAAACCTTACCATTAGGATCTGTATTTCAAGTAAGCCCACCAGATCATGCCATCGTTATATTCAAGAAACCAGAAAAACAAAAAAATGTAAGGGGTTGTTGCTCGAATTTATGAATTAATAGTGGTCCCAAAAAAAATAATGAGCATTAAGAACAATATTTATTTATGATTGTACAAATTAAAAAATAAAAAAGGAATACCATTTAGCCAGTTCTTAGGAGGCTTCGTCTTCTCCGATATCAGAGTTGTATCGCAACAGAAGATTTTGTCTTCTCCGATTGATTTGGCGTTGATCTATTATTCCGATATCAAAGTTGCATGTTTCCTCAGTTGCTTGAATTTAGGTGCGGTTGGTTACAAATATGAAAGGAAAATAATTGACGTGTAAGAGTTAATGATACATGATTTTAGGAATCGTAATATATTGTGTTTTGTTATTTTTGTAATTATTTTGTGTGTTTTATTTTTATAAATACTTTCTGATTGTTGTCTATTAGTATTAAGGACCCAAAAATAATTGTGTCCTATATGACAAAAACTTAGTTAGGATTTTTAACAAAACAATACATTAAGTTTTTATGGTCAGAAGTCTAAGATCCATGTTTGATCAAATCCAAATCTTTAACCATTCTCATATGGGCCCAACCCAATTACTTAGCCATCCGCATATACATAAGCTCATCTTTTTTTCTCAACCACGTTACTAAGTCCACACCATAATATACTAATATACACGAAAAATATTTTCAAAATAGGCAATTTGAGACTTTACCGAAACTAAGAATTTTGAAGCACAACCAACAGTGCTGACATGCAAAGAGATCACCTTTCGGTTTGTATATTGACACTGTATTGGTCAATTGACCAAAATTAACTTCATACTAACCAGTTTGACGAAGATCTATTGCTTTTTTAAATTCATTTTTTTAAAAAAAAATTTAATCAATGGAAGTTGATATGACAAGTGCATATCTGGAACAATCTTCTGAGCTCTTGTGATTAAATACCAAAAATATCCTGAAAAATATTCAAACAAAGAAACAGAATGTTTCTGTTTTTTTACTCTTTATCCAATTCAAGTTTTAATATTTACTTCAAGCTCACATCGAAAATAACTGCACTGTTGGGACACCTTTAGCCTCCAAAGACTAAAATGAGACCTTTCGAAAATGCTAACTAGTAAAATAAATACAAC
Organism: Panax japonicus; assembly: GCA_020205505.1. Taxonomy (NCBI): domain Eukaryota; kingdom Viridiplantae; phylum Streptophyta; class Magnoliopsida; order Apiales; family Araliaceae; genus Panax; species Panax japonicus. Next base: position 57,302 of record JAINUV010001459.1, read on the forward strand.
AAGATGTAACACTTGATTAATATTAGATTTTTAAGGCAGCATATATTGTGATAACCCAAATTTTTGAAAGATATTAAAATAAGAATTAAACAAATAAAATTTTTATTAAATAATGATATGTTATGTGATATTTTATTGCACAAGGGAGTTAGTGTTATGCAATATTTGATTTTGTGTATAATAAATGTATTAGTATTATATATTTATTATATGTGGAGGATCAAATTATTAAAGAGAAAGATGTAGTTAAATTTAATGATACAAAATTATTGTATGCATTAAATATGGCAAATGAGTGGGCAAAGTATATTAATTTGCGAGATTAAATTATTTTAATTAAATTATTTATATTAAATAAATTATTTTTATTTAATGTATAATCTCCATTTTTATGGAAAAGATTAATGGAATGGTACATTTTAATATTATATTTCACGATAAGTACGGATGGTTTAAAAAATGAGTGTAATATATAATACTAGCTGGGTCCCGTGCCTCTGGCACTGTATGGACAATATGATTTATCTCAAACTTTGAACGACCAAAATAATTTATTGAGTGAGCGGAAAATTTAAAGTCATTTGTATTTTATTAAATTATTATTAGATTATTAGATAGATAGATGTATTTTATTAGATAGATGTATGAACGGTGGGATTTATCCCAAACTTTGGACGGCCTAGATGATTTATTAAGTGAGCGGGAAATTCAAAATCATTTGTATTTTATTAGATAGATGTATAACATTAAAGTCATGTGCTGGATTTAATTGAGTATTGCCCAAGATGGATAACTGAGGTTGGGATTTAAAAATAAAATAATAATAATAATAATAAGCTGAGTCATTTGTTGAAGCAGGAGCTGTAACTTAGAGGGACACTAGGCAAAATCAAAGCATTAGCTGGTATTAACCAAAGAAGAGTTGAAGTCTTGCTCCTTCTCCATTCCCTACCTTTCATCCGACCCAAAAGAAAAAAAAAACAGTTCCTTGACCAATTTCATGTTCATTCGTTAAGAAAAAAATTAGTCCCTTCCATTTGTCCCAAAACAAGTTTCCACTCTCAAACTAATAGCATGCCAAGAGTATTAGAAGAATTTGAGCTAATAATTTTATTGGGGGCGGATTAAACACCAATTGCAGCAAGAATGACAATCATCAGCCCTCACCAAGTTAAAAATTTCATTATATTAAAAGGTATGAATACTTTTCCAAGTAATTCATGAAAATTTAGTTAATTATGTCCTGTTGATGCCATGTTTGGTAGTGGGAGGTTGTCTACACGAAGGAATCAGATGGATTCGAGAGTCATAAGGAGAATTTTGTAAGGAGATTGGCATGATTTCTTATTCAAATACTATGTAAAATTTGATTTTTATACTATGCATGTTACAAGTTCGATAAAATGTTTCAAAGGGACTGTATGGTTAAAACTTGAGAATTTATTAGCATCCTGAACAAGATGGTATATATGCACGAGTTGGGGGATAATTTAAGCTATTTAGATGTATCAAATCAAATCCTAAATGTGATTTAAAGATTTTGGTTTAATTTGGGTTATGCGGGAATAAATGATAATTAGCTAATGTCAGTTCTAAGATGAGAGAGGGCTTTGGTTCATCATTTGTGTATGTTTGTGCCTACCATGGTCACTCAGATTGCATGCATGAGTTGCTGTGGGCTGGGACTAACTTAAATGCATGTGAACCAACATCCGAAGCTAGTTATTATGGAAGCGAAAAGCAATTGGAAATCAAAATGAAAAGTAAAAAAAAACTACTATTACCGCTGTCCTTGAGGCCAATTTCGGGTCGAGTATATTTTCCAGAAAATTCTGGGCTTTTGGACTATTATAGTGCACTGAATAAGCTTTCCATAGACTTCAAAACGGACTAATTCCGAGTTCGGACGACTGAGTTAAGACGTGCCAAAGTGGGTGCGTCAAAACTGCCCAAATCTGTAAAACAAATTCGAAGCAGTCCCCTTACACGAATTTTCTGGAATTATGGGTGCAGAATTTGGAAAAGGTTATTGAATATGAGTTGTAGCTAGGGGTGTGCATTTTTTTTCGATTTTTGGATGAACCGGACCAGTTCGGTATAAATATCAAGTGGTTCGGTTTCGGTACAAAAAATCGGTACATACCGGTTAAACGGTACCGGTTTCGGTTTCTTGTTTTCTTGGTTCGGTATAAACTGGACCGGACCGGTTCGTACCGGTTTTCTAATTTTTTATTATTATTAATAAATAATTAATAATAATAATAATAAAATAATGATAATAATAATAATAATAATAATAAAATAATAATAATAAAATAATAACAAAAATAATAAAATAATAATAAAAATAATAATAATTATATTATTTTTCGGTAAAAATCAGTACGGAACCGGTACCGCCGGTTCGGTATACCGGTCCAATCGGTACCGATATCGATATCAAGATTTGGCCTATTTTAGTTCCGGTTCGGTACCGGTCCGGTTCGGTCCGGTAAAAACCGGTTGAACACCCCTAGTTGTAGCCCCGGAAGTTAGCTTCGCAGGGGCGCAAGAATCGCTAAAAAATGTTTTAAAACGAATTAGTTATGACTGTTTTAGCGAGAGAGGGTAAAGTTGGGAAAAAAATAAAAACTGTTAAGAACGTCCACTTTTGATGCACTGTTTGGGCTGTCTAATGAACCCGAATTGGGTAGCTTGTATTTTTTAAAAATAGTCTTACATACCATGTCTAACATATTCAAAAATGAGCGTGATCGAACATGCGAGCTAAAAATGGCAAAATTACAAAATAGCAGCGTCGCGAAGAGGGCTGCTGCCCACAACAACAGCAGCAGCACACAGTACAGCAGCCGAGCACTATAGCAGTTGGCTGGGGGCTATTTTGGCCTCTTGTTTAACGCGTCTAAATTACCCAAAATATTCAGTTAGCATTTTTTTAAAATAGTTGGACATACCACCTATAGCATATCCAAAATTGGTCGGGATCGGACGAACGAAACGGAAACTAAAAAGATGCAAAGTGGACGTCAGAACACGTTCACCGGTGGCCTACGCCAAAGACGGTCGGGCCAAGCCAAGGGCAACCGGGCCCAGTCCGACGCCGCTATGCAGTTTTCATAACGAAATGCAATATTTGACGTCGTGACACGTATTTCAAGGTGGCGACACAGATTTTGAGGTTTTTAACAGTTTCATGTATTCTGAGGCATCGAGGCAGATATAGAACGCAATTTAATACCTATATAACGCGTATAACCGTTTGAAGCATACTAGATGCTATAAAAGCTATATGTAAACATAAGATTACATGAACATGGGTATTATATCTGTGAGATGGGGGATATGTTGACGTTAATGAAAGCTATTCCAAAGCTATGCCTCGGAACTGAACGGTTTTCAAAATACAAAGCGAGAATTGTGTAAACGAAGTTGAAAACTCAACGCTTGACATTAATAAGCTATGTGTAAGTATAAGACATACAAATAGCTTATGTCCACCTACAAGCCAAGAAAATGAGACAAGGTTTGACATTATAAGAGAGGCGTATATGCAAAAATATATATATACCTCATGTGTACATGAAAGGGGAAAAAATAATGTAATATGAAAGCATTAAGCCTAGAAAACTAATATTCGTGCGGAATAGCATTTAAATTACTCACAAAAGCGAGAATAAGCTATAATTACGCAGAGTAAAGGCACAAATGCACTATATGACTAAAAGTCTACATATAGAGGCGTGTAAAGTCTGTAAATACTTTCAAAAAGGGTTATAAATTATAAATGTAATGAATTAACATTTTAAAAGTTGTGTTGGGACTTTTTGAGAATGTATGGCTATATTAAGCCGAAACCTAAAATATTTAAAGGAATATGGAAGTTTTTTGGAAATACGAATATTAGATATTGATATAGTTTATGTGAATTTTATTAGCTATACAGGTTATGGGATATGAATGTGTGACTAATGTATGCATACATGTGAACATAACTGTGTAGGATTCGTGAAGCGAAGTTAAACTAAAGTTTGTATCAATGGTCATTGAACGAGACAAGTTTTTCAGTTCTATTATGTTTGTGAATTAAATGTGATTATGTGGTGAGTTATATGCCATGTTGTATGAATTGTTAAAGTCAAAATATGACCAAGTTAATTGGGTTATGGAGCTCAATTATATGTGATAGCACATGATGTATGATGTAACTTGATAATTTAGAAATGTATAATGCATGAATGTATGTGTTGTAAGGAATTATTGATGCATGTAGGATATGCATAGTAAAGAATATATGTTGCATGCGGATATGCATACTAAAGGAAATATAGTGCATATGGAATTGTGTGCTATGTGAAACATGATATACTGTTAAATTTGTTGGGCTGTCGAGTTCAATCTTGCAAACACAAACTTTTTGCAGGTTAATGATATTAAGCAATATTACTTGCTATACGGATGATGAAGATTGAACGATATGCAAGATGAATACATTTCCTTGAATTAGAAATGGTATAAGTTTATGATTGATAATTTTGTCAAATGTAATAGGCAGTTATGTATAGTTTGAAATGTTGAATGGATAAAGAGTGTTTATTCTGAAATGAGAATAAATATGATTCTAGTATAAAGAAGAATTGTAAAGGTTGCGATTCAGGGAATAAATGAATGGAAATAAAGAAGAAAAAAAATTATTTCGTATTTTTAGCTATTTTAACATTAAATAATGTTTTAAAGCTATAACAAGATAGTATTAACGCACAAGATCAGGAAGGGAAATGGTCCCGATTTTTGGGGTCGTTACATATATACTTCACATATTGTCAAATTTCCAAGAGAGAAATAGTGAATGTTATAAATTAGTAAACAACTATATATGTGAAGGAAAAGAAGTTTAAAAATCACTATTCAAAAAAGAATAATCATATATATTGTCAATATTTTATTTCGATTATTTGATTGTCAGTTACGTGGATAAGTATTAGTTGTAACTTTTGTGAGAGGTGTGTAATAATTGAAGTCTTCCAATAATTTCTATCAATATCATGTATTGATAAATTTTGCAATTGCAAATATAATTTTGTCGCAATACATAACATGACTCTTAAAAAAATCATTATGCGGACCTAAGGACGGAGAGAGTGCTAAAAGAGTAGGCTTTTTCCTTATGTTGTCTTATTTATTTTATTTATTTATCTTTCTATTGTATATATTTGTATATATTATACAAGCATATATTAAATATAAGGATTATAAATTTTACATGAAAGGTTGTCGAAAAATAATCTTATACTACACAACAAATTCATTTCAAGAGCTTCAAATCCTCCATTTAAATCGATAAAAAAATGAAAACAATAAATTCATGTAGGCTGTGTATAATTTTCCATTCTTTTGGTTTTTCGAACCGGGTCGAATCGGCATGTTCGGTACAAAAAGAACCGGTCTGGTTTCGGTACAAAAAACCGGTATATACCGGTTTATCGGTTTTTTTGTACCGATTTCGGTACGAAGTTTTTATGGTTCGGTATTACCGAACCGGACCGGTATATACCGATTTTCCAAATTTTTTTATTATTAATAAATAATTAATAATAATAAAATAATAATAATAATAATAAAATAATGATTATAATAATAAAAATAATATTAATATTAATAATAATAATAATAATAAAAATAAAATAATAATAAAATAATAATTATATTAATTTTTGGTATTTATTCGGTAAAAACCGGTACCAAATTGGTAAATCGATTTGGTATACCGGTCCAATCGGTAGCGATATCGATATTAAAATTTGGCTAATTTCGACACTAATTCAATCTAGACGATATTTATCGGTTGCACACCCCTAATTTATCAACCCAATTAGCTGAGAGAAGACAGTGAACTATTAAGTGATATGTATATCATTTTGCTTTTTAACATGATGGTACAATTGTTTTGTACTCTCTCCTTTCTTTTTTGGAAAGACAATTTGTTTGTTTCTTTTTTTTACCTATTTTGTAGATTTTAATAAAAGTAAATGATTAAACTTTTTCATATCATCCCTAATCTTAAACATTAATTTTTATAACTTCGATCTTAATTAATTATTGATTTTTTTAACTTTGTTGTTTCTTTTTGTTTATTTTTGATTTTTTTACAAAGAAGGTCTCTTTTATCTTAATTAATTCTAGAAATTTTAAAATTCAAATTATGATGTTAATCTATTTAGTCTATTTGCATTAATTTTAAATTTTAAATTTACAAATTGGCTAGAAAAAAATTCAAATAAATTTTTTTTTAAAGAGAGGGACAGTAGTAATATTGCATGACGGTATCATGCCAAAAAGATCATTCGCATATATAACAATTAGGTGGTTGAATCTTAACATTTTTGTTGGGTCATGATATTTCACCTGTTGGGCCGAATGAATTGGACCTATTTATTTGGTTAGTTCATTGGGTCATCATTAATGGATCCTATTATTGGGCCTAGTCATTGTATTATCTTTGTTAAGTCCTTATAGTATCGGGCCGAATCAATGGGCTGACCCATCAAAAATTTAAATATCTCCATCTTTGACTTGTAATGATGAAAAAGGATAACTGTTGACCGAGATGTCTGCAAGGCATTAATGTGGATGGGATTCATGACAGCACGGCTTCTAAACATGATTCAGGGGGTTCTCGTTCGAGAGCCCATGGTGAAGCCCGAAGAAGGTTGGTGTTTTCTGCTGATAAAGGTCGTGACCAGGACCGAAAGCGGGTAGATGGCTCACCGCCTAGAACCCATCACCGAAGTGGTCGGGATGATAAGGCTGCCAAGTTTTCAAAGATGGAAGGCGAAGCAGATAAGGTTTTAGAGGTTCTTCTGAAGCAAAGAGAGGATATAGTTGTGCAGATGATTCGGATGGCCGATCTGAAGGATGAGGCGTCCACCTATGTGCAGTCTTAAAGACGCAGCAGGCCTAAGGATGTACAACGTAGGGAAGGGAAGGAGCCGGTGCACTCTGTTCATACATCTCGGGGTCGACCTCAGGAGCGACAGAGATCAAGAAGCAGAACTCCTGAGGTATCAAAGAAAGCGCGTCTCGTTATCGATTCTCGAGGTCGCGGTGGTGATAGACGGAGAAGCAGGTCTAGGGAGTATGCACCAGAGAACAGAAGGAAAGATCATCATCTTGAATATTCTCACAGTGAGGGCAGGGCCATGCGCCGAAGTAGGTCCAGAAGTCCATCGAGAGCTGTGGGTTCTGATAGAGGAGGTCGATCCACTCAAAAGAAGAAAGTATCTCTAGAGAAAGAAGTGTCCTTAAAACCGGAAGGTGTGGAGTGGTTAAGGAGTTGAAGGAGCTTTGGAAGCAGTTGGCCGAAGTTCAACAGGTGAAGGATACTCCGGGAAAAAAGGTGTCTCCTTTTTCCTCGAATATTCTCAAGGAGAAGGGAGATACCACCAAGAAGTTGCCCCATATGGATAGTTACGATGAGTTTGGAGATCCTTATGACCATAGTCAAGCGTTTGATAAGCTGATGAATTATTATGATTTCACCAATGATGCCAAGTGTCACACGTTTGTCACAATGTTGAGGAAGGATGCTAGGCAGTGGTTGGGGACTTTGCCTGCGGATTCAGTCTCGTCATGGTCTGGGCTATGCGATAAGTTTTATGCTCGTTTTGGGAGCAACAGAAGGAGGGGGAAGCCTACAGGTTCTTTGGCACAGGTCCGACAATATTCAAATGAGTCCTTGGGTCAGTATGTGAAGAGGTTCAGGGAACCAGTTGGCCAAGTGTCAAACCTTAATGATCTTCAAGATGTTGGGTTGTTTCAAAACAGTTTAGATCTGGTGAAATCAGAAAAACTGGTGAAGAAGTTTATGTTTCACCATCCGAAGAGTCTGGATGAAGCTTTTGATAAAGAGGAGGGCTATATTATGGTGGAGGAGGCTATGAATAGCCTGAAGCGTCCTTCTTCAGACAGAATGAAGGAGGAAGACACCAATAAGGCTGAAGGCGATCAGAAGAAGGGGGGAGGGAATAATGATCGACCAGAGGGTAATTCAAAGAAGTACAACAACTGGCAACAAGGAAGTAATCGCCCACTTGCTCCTACCCAGAAGGTGAATATGGTATACACCAAACTGAATATGGATAGGTCGATAATATTGGATCAGATTAGGAATCAGTCGTACTATGAACCACCTCGTGAAAATATTAAGCCTGGACAGGGTAACACTCGAAAATTTTATGGCTATCATCAAGCTGCAGGTCACAACACAAATGAATGCTATAGTCTGAAGGACTTTGTAGAGAGGAAGGTTCAGAGTGGTATGTTGGTTCAGTATGTGGTCGGAAGGGATCATCAGCAAGAACAACAGAATGATGATCGTACTGTTCAAGTGATTCAACCGGTTCCACCTGTGCAACCTGCTCCAAATCAGTCGCCAAGGCACGTCGTTGATGTATCTGGATTCTGTTATGTCCGTGGAGGGTGTTCTCCCGAAGACCGACAGACCATTTCCAGGGATAGTCATATCTTTCACTGATGCAAATTATCCTTCGGAGCCCATCGAACCCCATGAAGGAGCGTTGGTGATAACTGCACAAGTGGGTTCGGTAGATATGAAGTTGATGATGATTGATAATGGGTCTTCTGTTGACATTCTGTATGCCCATGCTTATCAGAGGATGCATCTTGATGGGCGAAAGATAGAGGTTGGGCAGGAGGCCCCCTTATATGGTTTTAGCAATGATCCGGTCAAAGTTACAGGCACTATTGAACTACTAGTAATCTTCGGCACAGCTCCTTGGTAGGTAGAAATAACATGTAAATTTTATGTTGTGCATGTAGATTCGTCTTACAACGCCATACTAGGTAGACCTACTTTGACAACTCTGCAAGCTGTGACTTCCATTCCTCATTTTAAGATCAAGTTCACAACGACACATGGAGTTGGAGAGGTAGTAGGGGACTTAGATCTGGCCAGACGATGCTATCGGAATGCTGTGATTGCCTCGGGAGTAGGGGTCAGCAAGCAAAAGCAGACCATGGCGATAGAAATCGAGCCATTTACCGAAAGCAGTTCGGAGCCATTGGTCATGCCTGCAGGACAGACGGAGGAGATAAAGCTGGTTATTGGTAAGAAGGCTAAAATAGTGAAGATAAGTTCGGGTCTGCCGGAACCTCTTCGGACAAACCTTATGGAACTTCTTCGCTGTTTTACGAACATTTTTGCATTGGAGCCTCAAGATATGCCTGGAGTCAGCCGAAAGATTGCCGATCACCGGGTGGATATGGATCCATCAAAGAAGCCAGTTCGGCAGAAAAGGCGGATCTTTGCACCAGAGCGTCAACGGATCATCGATGAAGAGAATGCAAAGTTGATTGCCGCTGACTTCATCTTTGAGATAGACTACCTAGAGTGGATGGCTAATGTGGTGCTGGTCCAAAAGCAAAACGGGAAGTGGCGAGTGTGCATTGACTATACTGACCTGAACAAAGATTGCCCGAAGTACTTCTATCCTTTACCCCACATTGATCATCTCATTGATGCGACTTCGGGGTATACACTACAAAGCTTTATAGATGCTTTTTTCAGGTTATCATCAGATCTCTATGTGCGAAGAGGACATTCCGAAGACAGCATTCATCACACACCGTTCGGTTTATGCCTACAAGAAGATGACATTTGGCTTGATAAATGCTGGAGCCATATATCTAAAAATGATGAGCTTTGTATTCAAGAAGCAGCTAGGGAGAAACATGAAGGTGTATGTTGATGATATGATAGTGAAGAGCATGATCGTTCAGAAACACTTGGATGATTTAGAGGAATGCTTTCAGACAGTCCGTCATCACAAGTTGAGGCTCAATCCCACCAAATGCACCTTCGGGCTCGGTTCAGGGAAGTTCCTGGGCTATCTGGTTAGTCAAAGGGGTATCGAGGCCAATCCAGAGAAGATCCAGGCTATTCTAAACATGAAGACTCCTCAGTCATTCAAAGATGTTCAACGTCTGACAGGGAGGATTGCAGCTTTGATGAGATTCATGTCCAAATTGGTAGAGAGATGCTTGTCGTTCTTTGACACGTTGAAAGGACCGAAGAATGCAATGACGTTCCAGTGGACTTCGGAGTGTGAAGAAGCCTTTCAGGGAATAAAGACGTATTTGTCTTCGGCACCTTTGCTGGTGAAGCCAGTTCCTGCTGAGCCACTATATTTGTATCTGGCAGCTAGCTCGTTGGCGGTGGGAGCAGTTCTGGTTAGAGAAGTGGGGGGCATGCATCATCCAGTTTATTATGTCAGTCATGTCCTAAGGGATACTGAGACCAGGTACCTGAATATTGAGAAATTTGCCTTTGCTTTGATGATAGCTAGTCGAAAGCTTAGGCAATATTTTCAAGGTCGGCTCTTGGTGGTTTACACGGATCAGCCGCTGAAGAAAGTGATGAGCAAACCTGAAGTATCGGGGAGATTGGCTGCTTGGATAATGGAGTTATCTCAATTCTTCATTGAGTATCATCCCCAAACTTCTATCAAAGGTCAAGCTTTGGCTGATTTCATGGTGGAGTGTTCGTTCTCGGAAGCAGATGCAGAGTTTCCAGAAGTTGAAGAGTCTGATCGAGCAGTTGCAGTTCTTCAGCACAGTCAGAGTTCGTGGACATTGTATGCAGATGGGTCTTCTACTTTGGACGTCAGTGGAGCAGGGATTATCTTGACAAGTCCGGAGGGATTCAAAGTGCAGCAGGCCATCAGATTTGGGTTTAAGGCAACGATCAACGAGGCAGAGTATGAAGCAGTGCTGGCAGGAGTTCGACTGGCAAAGAGTCTTGAGGTTCAGAAGTTAATCATATATAGTGACTCTCAGCTAGTCGTCAAGCAGGTGTCAGGGGAGTATGAAGCTCGAGGTTCCAGAATGATCAAGTACTTGGCAGAATTGAAAGATCGACTTCGGTATTTCATCTCCTATGAGTTTCAGGGTGTAGAGCGTAATGACAATTCTATTGCCGATGCATTATCGAAGCTGGCCACTACGGATGCTAACAACTTTGATGGATCAATTTACTTTGAGATTTTACAGCAGCCTAGTATCCAGCATAAGATGGTGATGTGTATTGAACGTTCCAACTGTTGGATGACCTCGTATCTGGAGTATCTGGCAGATGGCGTCCTTCCTTTGGATCAGATGTTGGCTAGGAAGATCAAGTACAAGAGTGCCAACTTTGTTCTTATTGACGGGGATCTTTATCGAAGGGCTTTTTCGTCTCCATTGTTGAAGTGTTTGGTTCCATCCGAAGCCGAATATGCTCTTCGAGACGTTCACGAGGGCATTTATGGTGACCATATGATTGCTAAGTTATTAGCATACAAAGTACTTCGGCAAGGATTCTACTGGCCTATAATCTTTAAGGAAGCTACTGATTTCAACAGTCTGATCCCTTATTAGCCACCAGAAGAGCTATACTCGATCTTATCTCCTATACCCATTGCTGTCTGGGGGGTAGATATATTGGGTCCATTGCCGAAAGCTAAAAGGTCATGTCAGTTTTGTTATAGTCGCCATTGATTATATGACCAAATGGGTAGAAGCGAAGCTACTTAGGTTGATAACAGAACAAGAATGCTTGAAGTTTATGAAGGAGTCAGTTGTATTTCATTTCGGAATTCCTAAGGTAGTGATATCAGACAACGAACGCCAGTTTGTGGGATCAAAGTTTGAAGGATTTTTGAAGGAGCTGGGGGTTCAGCACAGGAAGACTTCGGTAGCTCATCCACAGTCGAACGGCCAGGTCGAGGTGACCAACAGAACACTGCTGAATGGGATCAAGCGTAGACTGGATGAAGCTAAAGGAAGATGGCCAGAGGAACTACTCAGCGTGCTATGGGCTTACCAGACTACACCGAGAACTGCAACAGGGGATTCACCTTTCAGACTGACTTACGGTACTGATGCCTTAGTCCCAGTTGAAATTGGATCTCCAAAGTCTTTGGGTCAGTCAGTTTAAGGAGGTTTACAATGATGAAGGGCTGAAAGTCAACATGGATCTGTTGGAAGAAGTTAGGGAAACATCTTTGATCAGATTGGCAACTTATTAGCGAAGAGTGGCTAAGCACTACAATAAGGGGGTAAAGCTTCGTAGATTTGAAATGGGGAATTTCGTTCTCAGAGAAGTCGAAGCATCTGCACCTCAGAACTTGGGAAAGCTGATGCCGAACTGGGAAGGACCGTATGAAGTTGTTGAAGTTCTGAAGCCATGAACTTATCGGTTGAGGGCATTGGATGGATCAGAGATCAAGAACACTTGGCATGCCGGTAAACTTCAGAAATATTTTCAGTAAAGATCGAGTTCAGTCTCCCGGAAGTATGTAAATGTTTGGATCATCATCAATAAAAGATTCATTTTTTCTCAATTGATCTTCTCTTTATTGGTCCTAGCTTCACCAGAGTAAGGAGGTACGGGTGGACTCACATTACTTTATTTTGTTCAAGTGTTGAGTTTGGTTCATTAAGTTCGGTTTATATCATCTCCTAACTTAATTGTTATATGCCTTACCTGATTCACAATTAAAGTTAAGTTCAAAAGAATCTTGTACAGTCTTCAAGTTGATTGATACTGAATTATTGACAAGAAATGAATTATATAGGAGTCCTAAGGAATAAAAGTTAAAATTTCATTAATATTTAAACGATTACATAAAGAGATGGAAATTTTTACACAAAATCCTAACACTAAGAAGAAGTAAGATCACTTTCAGGCATCGCCTTCACCTTCTGAAGAGTCAAGAAGAGCCGGATCTACCTTGGTCGCAACAAGCTTTTCTTTGCCTTGGCTTCGGAAAAATTCATAACCTTCAGAGTATATCTTCACAATTTCTCCATTGAGTTCATCTGATTTTCGGTACTCTTCGCAGATCTGCTTACGAAGTTCATTGGTTAAAGGAGGACCTATATCCTGAAGGGCCCGAAGCTCCCGAAGTTCTTCTCCATGCTTTTGTCTTCTCTTCAGATGGTAGGCTTCTTTTTCCTCGAGCTTTTCAACTAATTTAGCTAGGCTCTTATTGGTTGCATTCAGTTCTGCATTCTTCTTCATTCTTATCTCATTCCTCTGAACTAAGTCAACGTTCATATTGATAATCTCTTGGTGTTTGGCATTGGTTGAATTCAATTCTTCATTGGACGTCTTTAGCTCCTCCTTGGCCTGAGCCAAGTCCTTCCTAAGGCATTCGTTATTGAAGAGGGCTACGTCATAATCACCTTTCATTTTAGCCAAAGCCGACTGCAATATGTCATTCTCTTTTCTTGTAGCTTCCTCTACGACTTCAGCTTCAATACACCTTGGGCGTAAACGCCCGAAAACAGTGTTCGCTTGCACATGTCCAATGGTATCCAGTCAATTTCAGGTAGTTGAGCATGTGGATAAGTAAAAAAGTTAGAAGGAAAGACATTTACCTTCGCTTGGTACGCCATGCCTTCATCTATCAGATCCCTGATTGAGCTGTTGCCAAATCGGTGATCGTCAGTATCTCGGACAAAGGCATCGTATAGTTTGAAGGGGAAGTTGGCGTTGAAATAAGGCCACAGCATGGGTGATGCCATGGCCTCACTTTGAAATTCTTTAGATGAAGGCTTTGAAGGTGAAGGCATGGATCGTTCGGGAGGCGGTGGCGTTTCGGTGTAAATATTTTTAGGGGATGGGGACCGGGCCGGAGTGGGTTCGCGTCTCGGTGGGGAATTAAGAGTTGAACCTGGCTGGCTATTAGATGGATGTTTTCTTTTTAGGGATAATGTTAGAGCAGGTTCGACTTGTTCTTCATCGTCAGAAACTTGAATATCAACTGGAATTGTTAGGGGGAGATTGGTTGAGGAAGGAGGCACTCTGAGTTCATCTGTGGTCAGAAATGTGATTTTGGTTCTCAACTTCTTGACACGAAGAACTCGACTCCGTTCATTTAAAGGCATATCGAGTAAACTTCCTCTGACATGAATTGGATTAACGGTCGGTTCAAAATTTAGGATAAGTTCAGGGACTGTTTCTTGGGGAGTGGGTACAAATGAAGGGTTTACTTCTAGGTTTGTTTCTGGGTCACTTTCAGGGTTTATTTCTGGGCGAATGGATTTAGATCTCTTAGCAGATCTCTTCCTTCGTCGAGGCTTGAGGGATTCTTCAGGTGGAATGGGCTCGTCAGTTTGTGGTTCGTTAATTTGAGGTTCGGTAGTGGGTATTTCAGTAGTGGAATGATCAGTTTGGGGGGATTCTCCTGTTGGGAGTTCTTCATTCACTTTCCATGGACTTCCCAGCAAAAAAATCTTCAAAATCTTTCACCTCCGAAGAGTTAGGTTTGACCAAAGACACTGCAAGGATCATATAGCGACAAATTAGAGTCAATATTATCAAAGATTTCAAGAAATTGGGTCAAAAGGCAGTTTGATACTTACGTTTATGGTCATATAACCACGCTTATTTGGAAAGGATTCCATGTTTCCATTCCTCCTGTGGGAAATTCCCGAAAAGCTCTATCATCTCGCTCACTCTTTCTTCGGAGATATCACCGAAGTCTGCAGAAACCCTCTAGTGAGTTACCCAGCTCAGCAAAGAGGCAATCTCTGGTCCTTTGATAAAAAACCATCCTTTATGCCATCCTTTGTTGCTGGAAGGAGTGGAGACCAAGGAGCGTCTATCAAATTTTTCACCTGCCTTCGGTGATTGCTTACTTATAGCTTTAAATCCTTTCTCTTGGGATTGACCGATTTTGTAGATGGTGAAAAAGAATTCAAGAGTGGGTTCGATTCCTACTTCGTGGCAGAACGCAATGAAAGCTAAGATATGGATGTATGAGTTTGGAACCAGTTGGGCGAACCCAACACCAATGAACCCTAGGAGGGTAACCAAGAAAATGTGAAGAGGGAATTGAACCTCCTTCAAATAAGGTCACTGGAACAACCGTCCAACCCTCTGGACGCTGGTACATTTTCTCATCAGACCTAGGGGATTCACTAGGTGGGTGTCTAGGATATAATAACGAGCCCTAATCTTTCGCAATTCAATTTCAGAAACAGATGAGGGGGTGTTGGCATAGGGGAATTGTTCCTTATTCTTAAAGAAATCAGAGGGTTCCGGCGAAGGTTTTGGAGGCAGAGATTTTTTGCTCGGATTGGCAACCTTAGGGTTGGAGCTCGAGGCCTCTTTGGTGGGGCTAGGAGGAATCAAGGTAATTGGAGTTATCTTTAGAAGACTTTCTCAGTTGGATTCTTGAGAAGCCATTGTTGAAAAATTGCAGAAAGGAGAAGAGTCCGAGAGAGAAGAATAGAGCTCAAGCGTCTGAATTTCAAATTGACAGGTAAAACTGTCAAATTTGGAGAAAATTATCTTTTATACTGACAGTTACACGAGGCTCGAGGACGACACATTTAATACTGATAATGATGACGAATTTGAAAGGGTAGCGTTTGATTTAAGTCTCTGGTGTCTACCGACTTGGGCTTCTCAATTGGGCTTTTGATTTTATTTTATTCACTGTGGGATATTTATCAGATATGTCTCAGTTGGCTTTATTTTGGACCTCTTCCGATCCTATTTCAGTTCTTCATATCATGGACCATTTATAGTTTCTTATTAAACATCCTGTTTAATAAAAAACTAGGGGGCAATGTTGGGTCATGATATTTCACCTGTTGGGCCGAATGAATTGGGTCTATTTATTTGGTTACTCCATTGGGTCATCATTAATGGATCCTAAAGTTATTGGGCCTAGTCATTGTATTATCTTTGTTAAGTCCTTATAGTATCGGGCTGGATCAATAGGCTGACCCATCAAATATTTAAATATCTCCATCTTTGACTTGTAATGATGAAAAAGGATAGCTGTTGACCGAGATGTCTGTAAGACATTAATGTGGATGAGATTCATAGTCGGCCGGCGATGGGAACAGTGATAGTATGTAGTGGGTGACCTACATGCAGTCGGCTAAGATCGTCAGGATCAGTGGGTCGGTGTCAAACGGTAGTGGGTGGCACGGTAAACCGGGAATGATAGTATATCACAGCAAGGAGGTCGTACAAGTAAGGTAACTATAATTTTATCTCTCTCAATACACTAGATATTTTATCTTCCATTGTTAACCTTGTGATCGCATGTACTGACTCTCACGCCTGAGCTATCCTCCGACGGTCGAAGCTGTCAAGCTTTTGGTGTTGATCGTGTTTATTGTACAGGATCAGAACGTCTTACGTTATTGGGACGTGGCAGAAGATCTTGGCGTTAACAATTTTCATTACCATTAACAATATGTATCTACAAAGATAAGAAATTTAATTTGTTGGAGGTGATGAGCTATGTTTTTTTATAAAATTATGTTTAAAGAAAATTTATAAATTTGAATATTATAATTCTTAACAATTTCATTTGATAAACTGAAATATTGGAAGAAATTAAATGTATATTTTTATTTTTATATTTTTTTTGAATTTTTAGATTAGATTTCCCATATTAGTTGCACAAATTGGTGAGAATGTAGGATCTGGTGTTGAATTTTGTAGATTTCTGCAGTTGGATTACGGTTCCTTTTTTATGTCATTTTCCTGGACTTTAGGTGCCATTCTTGGCCTTCTAAAGGTTGAAGTGACACTTTTCAAAAATGTCAACTAGTAAAAGATATCTAGCACTTAATATTTAAGAGCATTCATAACAGTTTTTTTATCTTTATCCCTATTCTGCAGTATTATTGGATCATTCTACAAAATAGAGATTCAATATTTTTACTATGTACGCAACAAGTTCCTTATATTGATTCCTTAAATAATGAAATTTAAAATTTAAAAATTAAAAGTTAAAATTTCCAATAGTCAACATCAAATTAATAATAATCTTATAATTTATAAAAGACGAAGTTTAATTTATCACTAATATTTCACTGTTAAATAATTTTTATTTTATTTTAAATTTTAAGTAATTTTTGAAATGAGTATTGAATGGATTGTAGTTGCAAATGTACATAAGATCAATATTAACTTTTAAAAAATTAATTTGTGATATTTTAAATTTAAATTTAATATGATTCATTTAAATTTTGAAAATAATAAATTTTATAATTATTATTACTTTTATAATATTTATAATTATATTGACATAAATTAAATAAATTTATATCAGTTTTAAATTTGAATACATTTGAAATTAATTTTTAAAATATAAGTCAATATTAAGTTTATAATTTAAAAATGAAGTAGTAAACAAATGTCAAGATGTGTATGATGGATGAGTTGTCCACTTAAATAAGGGTGTGAAATATCATTTTGTATATATAGAGAACGGTCTTTTAACTCCCTCACTGCAGAGTAAAATTCTATATAGGGATTAAAATAGAAAGTGAAATAAGGATAAGAAAAATGTTGAATAATGATTTGTTGATGTATTATTCAAAATTGGGGATAAAGAGTTGATTAGGAAAACTGTTGTTAATGCTCTTAATTGTCATAAATGTTAGAATTGTATGTACTTAACATAGTTCGGATCTTAAGCTAACCATTTATCTAGCTCACCTTGCTCACCTCCCTTTAGCGACGGACCGGGCGACGATTCGGTCCGTCGCTATATATAGAACCATCGTCTTAACTTTTAACGACGGACAACATATAATGACGAACAACATATAGTGACGGACCAAACATATAGCGACCGATCGAATCGTTGCCCGATCCGTCGCTAAAGGGGGGGTGAGCAAGGTAAGTTAGATAAAGAGTGAGCTTAAGATCCGGACTTCGTAAAGTTTTCAAGGAAAAAAATAGTGAATCTTTTGAAATAATAAACGAAAAATGTGAAGGAAAAAGACAATTGAAATCAGTGTTCTAAAAATCGTCAAGTGGACTTGGGGGTAAATAAATCTAGTTGAGCCGAGCCGGGTACTGAGTTTCTCAGATTTGGTTTACAAAATTTATTGAGTATAAAATAAGGTTTAATTGAAGCTCATTTAGCTACCGAGTCGAGCACGATCCCGAATAGAGCCTGAGCAGTTTGAATTTTTCGAATGAATATGATCCGAGTATCAATAGAAAATTACAATTTGAGGAGGTTCAAGTAATTGATCGAACTTAAAAATTTGCTCATATTTGACTCATTTATATTTCGAGTCGAGCTCGAATCAAACTTTTAGTCAAGCGAATACGAATCGAGCCCGAACTGTTTACTCATTTTACAACTTAACCTAGAGGCGAAGGGAGTGCTCAGCGTGTAGGTTTTAATTCCTTCATCCAATCTCTTGATTACTTGTTCTAACTGTTTTAATTAATCTAAATTTGTAAGTAAGTAAATTAATCTTGAAATTAATGAAATTGGATAGATTTTATGATCAAAAAGCAAGAAGTTCATGGACCCGATTACCTGATTGAGAGTGCAGTGAGCCATGATCTAGATTTTTAACTTTGTCTGTTTCTTTTTATTTATTTTGATTTCTTTAGAAATAGAACCTATTTTACCTTTGATCCTAATTAATTTTAAAAATATTAGAATTCAATTTATAATGTTAATCTATGTAATCCATTTATATCAGTTTTTAATTTTAATTTTACAACTTGATTAGAAAAAAAATCAAATAAAACTTTTTATGAAAAAAGAGAGGGAGTACTTATATTGCATGACAATTGTTATCATGCCAAAAAGATTAATATCATAATCCTACCATTTTCATGAATATAATATATATCTATAAACAGCAACAATTTATTTTGGTAGGGATAGTGAGCTATGTTTTGATACAATTATGTCTGAAGAAAATTTATATATATAATTATTCTACTTTCTACCAATTTGATTTGATAAATTGGAATATTGGAATAAACTAAATATAAATTTAATTTTCTGATTATTGGATCATACCATTATAAAATATATGATATATGATATTTATACTTTTAATTTTTTTTAATTTTCCAGCAACATACCCCGTATTTGTAACTAATAACACTATCTTCATTTGGTGATTAATAAGAAAATGTCGAATACAATAATCCTCTCTATTCCGAAATAAGTTTGATGTTGTAGTCCGACTGCATAAAATTTTGGAAGCAACGTGAATTTTTATTCTTACGAAACAACTAACCATTTCTATTAAGTTGTCCCTGTATATAAATTGGGTTTGCAAAAATGGTGGAATAGTAATCCAATAAATTATCAGATTTGAAACAATTATGCTCTTAGTAATTCGTTTGTTATTTTTTTTAATAAAACAATAATTTCAAGGTAAAGAGATTATTGTTCTTTAAATAAAAGGGATAAATCAATTTTTGGTACCTGTATTGGAACACGACTTACAATTTGGTACCCGAAATGAAAAAAGTTATAAATTGGTGATTGTACTCGAAAAATGTTACACTCCGTTAAACATTAGGGACACGACTTACATATTGGTACCCGAAGTGAAAAAAGTTATAAACTGGTGATTGTACTCTAAAAATGTTGAAATCTAGTGCTTGTACTTTCCAATTTTTAAATAATCGTTAAAATTGATTCAACGGGAGAGACAAACATACAGAGAGAGAAGCGAAGTCGACGCGAAGAAAATTCTTGATGTTTTGTTCCATTTTTCCTTGCCTCCTACATTCGCACCATTGCTCCACAGTGGCACCGACATGAGAACTCCAGTGTAATCCATTCATTTTTATTGCATGAACTACAATCTTCTTTCCCGATTTCATTTACGATTCCACTCCAAGACGAGCTTATCCTTTCAATTAAACACTGAAAACCCTTTAATAAAAATATGGGAACCAGTAATCAATAGAGAATGGAAACAAGAAGAACGAGAGAAGAAAAAGGACAGAAAAAGAGAACTCTAATTTTCAAACCAGTCAATAGTTGTGAAGTAATCTGTACCAATAATAATAACATAACAACCCTCGTTCAAATTTTTGAAACTATGTATTGTCTATACATGGGGTTTCTGGGACACATTATGAACATTGTTTTTATTTTCGAAAGGGTTTAAACAGAAATTCATCTGTAAACCGGCCATTGCTTACGGGCCTGAGGGTGTACAGTCCATGGGCCCTGTATTGATCAATACTACATGTACAAGAACGAAGTTATCGTTCACTCTGTCCGCCTTGGGCGCATAAAAATTTTCCCATTATCGGGATGTTCATACCTGTCGGGTTTTCATAACAAAGGTCTTATATAATTCAACATATATGTATATCAAAGGTGTATCAACATGTGATTAAATGCAATGATTATCCAAGTGGGGACACTTGTATAATCATTTATAGAAATTAACGAACAGAATACATAACTGAATTATCATATACTAACATGTTGATAATCAATGGGTTTATATAATATAGGTTTAACAATCTATATATCAATAATAATAATTATTCTGAACTTCTTACTTCTGTCCATTGCATAAAGAAAATGCAAAGTTAGGATACTTGCCTGATGCGCTGCTTACAATTACGCAACTTAGATCTATCTGTTATACCGAAACCTATCATTAATAAGATCATTCTATCGATTAGAATCACATATCATAACACATAATACTACTTATTGCAGTCAGCACATAGCCTAATCACATTGTCATACATATTCAACAATCATGTCATCACAAACAAATATCAACTCATTCCTAATCACATTGTCACACCACTTTATTCACCATTGAATCACAAATAAAATAATTAACTAACTAAATTTCTAAGTCCAGATCAATTTCTGAACCATGTCGGTCTACCGACATCTTTATCGGGTAATTATCGAGTCTAAGACTCTAAACAATTGTTCAATATCCATTTAGACTAATTAAATAACAGTCATATCATTTTTCATGACTTTATAATAATTACAAAATAATTATTACCATTTACCATAATTTTTGAAATATCAGAATCATTATTAAATGATTTAAATAGTACACAGTTCTATTATCATTAATATTTATTCAATATTAAATTATTAATGAAACCATTGCCAAAATATTAAAGTTATGAATAATAACTCAAAATATTCTTAACATATTAATATTACCCTTAAATGATTTTTAAAACACTTAAAATCATTATTAAATAATTACCATTAATATTTAAATATTAATGAACTATTTATCCAAATATTAAAAGTCATTAATTACAACTTTAAAATATTTTTAATTCACTTATATCCTTTTTAAATGATTTTTAAATAAATAAAACCATTTTTAAACTATTTATTTAATATAATTATTAAATAAATTTAATATCATTAATCATTAAATAAATATCATTAATATTAAATTATTAATGAAAATATCCCTTAAATATTAAAAGTTATATTTTATAACTTAAAATATCTTTAAACAATTTATTTTCATTTAAAATGATTATTATAATATTAAAATTATTTTTAAACTAAATTATTTAATATAATTATTAAATAACTTTAACATCATTAATAATAATTAATTAATGAAATTTACCTTTAAATATTAAAAGTTATATTTTATAACTTAAAATATTTTTAAATACCTTATTCTTATTTAAAAAGATTTTTAATTTAATAAAATCATTTTTAATTCATTTATTTAATTCATTTAATAAATAACTTAATTATCATTAATATTAATTTATTAATGAAAATTATCACATAATATTAAAAGTTATCAAAAATAACTTCAATTATTTTCTTATACCATAATATAATTTTAAATGATTTTTCAAATATTTGAATCATTTTTTAAATAATTTATTTAATATTATAATTAAATAAATTAAATACTTTTAATATTTCAAAAATATTAAATATATATGAAATATATTTAAAATAATTAAAAACTAATTTTCAGAATTTAAAATAATTTTTAATAATTTATTTTGTATTTTTAAAAATTAAAAACTATTTTTTTCTATTTATTAATTAATTTCCAGAAATAATAATAATAAATCCGTCGCAATAGGGCTTTAGCGACAAAAAGCGTCGCTGTTGGTGTTCTTGAGCTCAAGAACACTGACAGCTTCGTGATCAACATGCCATGTTTGACCATGTATAACTTTCTGTACAAAATGTTTCTAGGAGATCTAACACATAAATCTTGTAGAGATAATGTAATACTACAATTAACAACAAACAACATGGATTAACATCATCAGATCAAAGCGTTATTAGCCATCAAAAAGTCTGACAAGACTGTTCTTCACGAAGAACAGTTCGAGGTGCCTAATTTGGACCTCTATAACATGATGATCGTGTAACGTTTATGTGATATATCAATTAAAGTGCGTAGACAACGTGTAGGAATACAACTTTAAAACTTAACATCATCATAACAATAAAAGATCCAACCGGAAATCGCTGGTCAAAGTTCACCACGGAAAACGCTCAAAAATTTTATGGGTTCGTGTTCTTGGCAGTTTCGGTCAACGCTGTTTGACCGTTTATAACTCCTAATATATAACAGATATGAACTTGATTCTTTTTGCATATTAAATACCACATTACAGACTACATGTTAAAACTTTTAAACATTAAAAACACATAACATAAACGGATCTAGAGCCTCTGACATTTGCCTATAAATAACAGATTTCGGTTTTTCAAAAGTTGGAACTACTTTGATTTTGAGCACTTTGATGTTATGGGTCATGAATTTAACAACCCAGAACATTAAAACACTCCTTATTACACAACTTTAAACAATCAAATCCAACAATTAACATCAAATCAAAGGATTTCTAGGATTAGGGTTTTATACCTTTCTTTGATCCAATTTTTAATTTTGTGCTTTTGTTGTTACTGATTTGTTGTGGGTAAACGTGGGGCTTGATAATGGGTCTGATATAGCAACAAATTTCGTTGGTTTGAGTGGAGAGAAGAGGCTTGAGTGTTTGAGTATAAAAAATGGCTAACAAAAGAAATCTTTTCTCCCTCAATCTATATATAGGCCACATGGTTCATGAATTTGGCTGATGAGAGTTGATGTGCTGGCCTTGTGAGTCACCAAGAGTTGGTAGGGTTGTTGAACCACTTAAAGTTATAACCAAGACTACAAGTTAGCTCACTAAAATACTCAAAAGGGCATTTATGTCATTTCTAAAATACAATTAAGGGCAATCTTGTAATTTGCACAAACCCTTAGGGTTTAGGGTTTAGTTTAGGGTTTGTGCCATTTTAGCAAAAGTCTAGGATTTCCAAAATTAGGATTTAAAAATAAATAACAATTTAGTTAAAAAAAATAAATTGATTTTAGTTTCTAAAATCTTGAAAAATAAATTTGTTAATTAAATAAGGTTTGTAATTATCTTTTGCATGGACATTAGGGTTTAGTACCCCTATCCATATTAACCTTGCCAATTAGGCAATTATTGCTTACAATTTCAATAATTAGGGTTACCATAAGCAAATTAGGGTTTTTATCTTTTGAAATTAGGGTTTATAATATAGAAAAATAATAAGGATTTTGAATAATTACGATTCTCCCTAATTAAGGTTAATACATATAACACCGATCATAAATCACATTATCGTGATTACTTAACGACTTAACAAATTCTCAAAGTCGTGAATGACTTTTTATATTAGAGTTTCAAATCAATTAGGGTTTAACAGTTTGAAACTAGGGTTTTTATTTATTAAATAGGGTTTCTAAATATTAAATAGGGTTTAATAACAAAATTATATAATGCATAACATATATCATATAACACAGTTATACAACAATCTTGAACTCACAGCTGAGTTTCAAATTAGAGTTTTACCACTTAAAATTAGGGTTTTAATAATTTAGGGTTTCTAGAATTTTAATTAGGGTTTACCTAATTAATACATTTAATACATGCCATAAATTATATAACACACTTATAAAACAATCTTGCACTCTAATTTGGATATCAAATTAGGGTTTAACATTATTATTAAGGTTTGGTCATAATACTTCGCAATTGACCAACCATTATCAATACAGAAATACAGTGATGTAACACTACTAAACGAGTCTGTGAAACCGAGATTCATTTGGGTTCGGGGGCTTGATTATGCGGAGAGAAGGTGTTAGGCACCCCCCGACATCCGTGTTGCCACGGTGACCGCCACTTTTCAAAAAACTGTTATACGAATGTGTCGTGTATGGATCAATGTGCAATTATTTGAAAATAGTGCGAGGCCTCGTTCGCACCTATATACAAAGGGTTTGAATTTATAGAAAAATTCAGTTTGAAACAGAATATAGCAATGAAGTTTTGTAAAAGAAGTTTTTCAAACCATGTGCTCAATAGGAATTGAGACCTTTTCATACTTTTATTTTATTATTAAATGTTCGGCTTGATTGCTTTTATTTTTGAGATGCGAGGCATCTTCGAGAAAATAATATACAGCAGTGCCAAACTCCTCATGGGCATGACAGCCATCCAAGGAAATTCAGACACCGTAAATAATGTACAAGCTGCTTACAACTGAAAATGTCCATCACGGGAACCGAATCTAGATTCAGTAGACTGAATCTGTGATCACATGATTCCTAGGCTCACATGATACCGCAGTTTATATGAAAAGCAGTAAGCAGTTATATATATAAAAGTTGTAAATATATATATACAAATATGATCAACCACCACGAAGCACCTCCATGGGGGATCGAAAATATAAATAAAGCTGTAAAAGACGATTAACTGCCACGAAGTAAACTCCAGGCGGGACTAAATGTAAATAAAGCAGTAAAAGGCCTCGAAGTAAACTCCAGGCCTGACAGAAATGTATATATATAAGCGGTAAACGCACCGGATATAAAATCCAGGCTCATCGGATATGTCTGACAACAATATATATATATATATATATATATATATATATATATATATATATATATATAAGTAAGTAACGCTATAGACATAAGTCTAGGCTCAATTGAGGCATAACTCGATAATGTTAGTCCATATATAAATATATACATATATAAGTATATATATATAGACATAAATGAAAATCACGAACCTAAGTCCGGGCATACGCACACAACACGACTCTCAATGTGAAGAATAGTGTGTGCAAAGATGAAGAGAAAGGCTTTATAGAGTGTGAGAATGCTTATAATGGGCTGCCAAATCAGGCTTCTATGACTCTAGATGGATAAACACTCATCTCCCGCTGGTATAAATATAGCTATATGTGAGCTAACATGTGTTTAAAATGAGGAAACACTCAATATGGGGTGTGTACAGAACAAATTGGACAGGGCTTTCTCGCCTTTTTTCTCTTACAAATGGCCACCCCAAACCCTCTATTTATAGAGGGGGAAGCTGCAGGTGTACCTGCAGCAGTCGCAGATGCACCTGCGGCTGCCCGAGGTGCCCCGTACACTCGTACACTGTGATGTCCGCTCGAACTTACAGAACTTCAATCTGAGCATCCAAACGAGGTATACAAGACCATCTTCGGACTGCTTTTATCGAGAGTTACGCAATGACATGGGATTAGAGGTTGTACGAAGTCAGGAAGAGGGGACCATGCCCATGGTCTTCAAGATTCAAATTCTATCCGGTATGTTGCCACGCGTTATAGTCACTCGGGATTGGAACTCTTTGGCTCTTGTGGAACATTGTTGTGTAGAAATGTATGTATGAAATGTTGGGACGGTGAACTGGGGTTGAGGTGGCAAGATGACAATTTGACTCCTCACCGGGGTTATCTCCGGTTTGAGCTGATAGCAGACGTTGCTCAGGGTTACATATGAGATTGGACTGCTGCAAGTGTTTGAATTCCGTAAGGTCATCTGTAAGTGTGTCTGTCTTCCCGGTGTTAGCTCCGGGTCTTTGAAATGAGTGCCTCGGCAGGAGGTCTGAGATTGAAGTTGATTACATGCATTTGAAACAAGCATTTCCTGAGTTATCGCCGGAACTGCAACAACATTCCTTGGGGTTATCTCCAAGGACGAAACTCGGGGTTATCTCCGAGGTTGGAATTGATACTCCTGGTGTGTATTCTGGGGTTGAGACTGAACTTTCGGTAGTATCCGGAATGGATGTGAGTTGTCTTCCAGGGTTATCTCCGAAAGACGAATCTGCCCTCCTACAATGTTAGTAATAGGTGTGCAGAAAATTTCGAGTATCTACAGTGAGATATGTGTAATTCTATCAATCTGATGTATTGATAAATTTTCCAATTATAAATCACCATAAATTTATCGCAATATATGTTAGGACTGTAAGACCCCGAAAATTTTTAAATAAAAGGAATTTCCTTTATTTATTTTTTTGAAATAGTAAGGGTGAATTTGATTAATGTGGTTAGTTATGGGTAAAATGCGCAAATATTTTAAATAAGCAGGTGGTTATAAAATATTCATAGTTGTCGGGGAATATTCGTTTGGTCGTGGAATATTCTTGCTGTCGGGGAATATTCGTACTACGGCGCAGTGTTTTGTGGGCCCCATAACGGAAAGCGATTGGATGAAGAAAACGACAAGTATAAGTTGTTTATAAAAAACGGCGTGGTTGTTACCGTTAATACTGTTGGAATACCCGGTGGTTAAAACACAGTAATACGCGTTGTTGCACAGTAGCACACGGTATTGCGCCAATTATTGATTCTTACGTAAGAAGGCACTACTCAATAATTGTTACAGTAATTACTGTTCAGTATTTTATTTTATTGATTCAATAATTGCTGCATTGATATTTTATATTGCTGTTGTTTCAATAATTGTCACAACACAATATTTTCCATTATCGAAGCAATAATTCATATTATCTGAATAATATTATTAGATAACATTATTGGCAATGTCTAGAAAGTTCTGTCTAAGGAGAGGTTTGGTCACCTAATTGTGCGCCAGTAAGGAGAAATCTTTATTGGAAAGCCCCCTCTTTCCTGGGAACAGCCTGGTTGCCAGTATTGTGATTCTATAATATTATTTGTGAATAATTAATTATTGATTCATATGATAAGGAAAATATTGATTTTATGTGGATATAGATGGAGAAAATTTTTAATGTGACAATTGTTGAAAATTAATATTTTATCTTTTTCTGATAAAATAATTCATTTAAATATATTATTTTAATAATATATTAACGATGATATTTTTATAATGAATGTGGGATATATGAGTATATGAGGAGGAAGAGTATTTTTGTGGCATTAAATGTTTAACACATATTTTGTGTGTTGGTGGACACAATTATTGACTGAAATTTGATTATAGTCTGTAAAATCATCCGTATATGGATTTCGGTCAACTTCTGTTTGGAATTTGGAAAAACTTCCTTCTGCAAAGTTGTAGATAATGGAATTTCCTATCAAAACACGCAAGATTTGAATTTTCTGGCAAAAGGGCTATTTATTATGAATTATTGAAGTTCCGGAGTTCCGAAATAATTGATTTTTGGAAGTTTAAATTATTTTATAAAAGAAAAATGTTTTTTTTTCTAGAAGGGAGCATGTGTTCAATGGCTGAAAATCAGATTCAAGGGTTGGCGTAGAAGATTATATATATATATTAATATTATATTAAATTTTCTGCTTTTGTGTTCTAAGCAATTTCCTATAAATAGGGTGCTTAGGTTAGAATTAAAAATCACACCAGAAACTGAAGTTTTCTCTCTCTATATTATCGAGCGTATTCTTGTGAGTATTTTGAGTATACTTTGAGTATTGTTATACGGTGCAAGTTCAAGTCATAGCCTATATCCGGTGTTTCAACTAGAAGTACTGTCTTTCGAGGTAAGGGATGTTATTTTCTTCTAAAATGATATTATTTCTTCAATATCATTATGTTGAAATACTGGTTGGAACTTTTTATCAAATTTGGAATTTTTTTCATTTCGGAGTTACTATTCATGAGTTACTATTCACGAGTTACTATTCACGAGTTACTATTCACGAGTTACTATTCACGGGTACTATTCACGAAACGTGATGATATTTTTTTGTGAAATTTCTATTTTTGGTGTCGGAGTTACTATTCACGTATACGGTACTATTCACGTATACGACACTATTCACGAATACGACACTATTCACCGAAAAAAATAAAATTTCTTCTTTTTGTCCAAAATATCTATTCTGGATACTAGCTTTGATTGTATCCATGTTTTGATCATTCTTGAATTTTACTTCAGTATGATTATTTATGAAGTATTTTTGAACTCGGATTGTTTAGAGTACGAATCCTTAATACTTGTTATTTTGTTTCACTGGATTCGTTTCCTTTAAAATATTTTTCATCATCCTTAGTCCTAAATGATGGTGTTACTGAATATCTTTGGCCTGTAGTGCAAAGATGGTTGATTTTATTATGAATATCTTTGGCCCGTAGTACAAAGATGTACAGGTGTTGAGATGAACATGAACAATTGATGAATATCTTTGGCCTGTAGTGCAAAGATGAACAGGTGTTGAGATGAACATGACCGACTGATGAATATCTTTGGCTTGTAGTGCAAAGATGAATATTTGATTTGATTTGAGATATATATTGATTGATGTTACAGGGATAAAATATTGATGATATACTTTTAAATTCATAGATGTTAGTAGATTTTATTCTCTACTTAACTCCTCTAATGAATTATTGTTTCCGCTGCAGTTGTTGATCTAAAACTTGCTGTCTATTGTATTCTATCAGATTTTTCCCTGTTGAAGACTAAGGATAATTTGTTGTACATTATCTTAGTCATAATATTCTTTACTGGGCTAGTTGAGCTCACCCTTTTCCTTGTTGTTCCATTTTTCTTCTCAGGAGGCGAGAATGTAGCGAGTACTAGTCGGGGTATGGAATGAAGGTTCTAGAGAGAGTTGTTTAGTAGTCCTCACCATATTTTTGTAAAATAATGTATCAATAATTATGATGGGGATTTATTTGTATGTGGATATTGTCTAGACGGCAATAGTTTATATGTTGTAATAATAAAGTTGTAGTTATTTCTGTACCATGTATTTGGCGACTCAGAATGGGTTGGATGGAATGGACCTATTTTGGGGTTGTCACAGTTGGTATTAGAGCTTAGGGATATGATCTCTGGCGGAGATCGGGGAATAGAACTAGGAGGGGAGAGACGAGTAAATCCTTCGCTAGTGTGTCCTACCTAAGCTTATTTGTTGTTCGGTCATAATATAGGGGTATTATGTGATTTATTAATTTATTTAATTAACCCTTGTTTTATGGAAGTATTTGAGAATGTCTACTGAGAATATTAACAGTGGAGTAAATGAGACCGTGGAGACGCATGTACTCACCAACGAGGAAAATGTGCAGCAGACTAGCAATGTTCCTCCTGTGAACAACGCCACTGAGCAGACGATGAACGACGCAATGTTTAGAAGCTTTTTGCAGTTCATGCAAAATCAGACGAGGGAGACTCGTGTTCAAAATACAGGAGGAAATGATAGCAATTCACGGCTTAGTCACAGCCAAGCAGTTCAAAGAGTTGGGACCACCAGAATTTAAGGGAAAGCCCGATCCGATCATGACGGAAACATGGGTCAAGCAAATTACCAAGATATTCGATGTCTTGGGATGCACGGAAGAACAGAAAGTTCCATTCGCCACCTTTATGTTCCGTGGCGAGGCAGACTACTGGTGGGAGTCTGTGAAGCGTACACATCCAGCCGCACTCAGCATGTCATGGGAGACGTTTCAGAAACTTTTTAACGAAAAATACTTTCCTGAAAGTATTCGCCATATGAAGGAAGTGGAGTTTATTAGATTAGAGCAGAATAACATGACGGTGTCCCAGTACGAGGCGAAGTTCGCGGAGTTATCCAGGTTTGCACCTCATTTGGTGGAGAATGAGGAACGTATGACGCGGATGTTTCTGAGAGGTTTGAAACCCGGCATACGTCAGTATCTCATTTCTCATAAATTTTCTATCTATTCAGATGTTGTCAACAGGGCTTAGTTGTTAGAGCGAGATAACGAGTACGTTCAACCGAGGGACCATAACCAGGATCATACCGAAGATAACAGTCATCAGAATAACGATAACCAGCGGAGAAAGAAGAATATGGACAAAGGCGGTAACCACTCTGGTGGTAATCGTGGCCATGAAAATAGAAGAAGCGAGTCGGGAGGAGATTTTAAAAAGAGGAGATTTAACAACGACCATGTGAAGACGATAGTGCCAGCAGCAACTGGTTCCAAGGGAGGAGAAAGACCACTGGTCGTATGTTACAAATGCGGGAGAGAGGGACATATCAGGCCAAACTGCCCACAACAGTTCAAGGTATGCTATAATTGTGGAAAGGAAGGACATATCGCTCGAGAGTGTACGGTAGCGAAACCAATTCCAGCGGGGATGGTGATTCAAAAGGCTGTCCCAGAAAAGTCAAAGTCAACTGTTCCTGGAAGAGCGTTTGTCGTGACCGGTCAAAATGCGAGGAACCCGAACGAAGTTAGCACGAGTTAGTTAATTATAATTCTTGCGAAGTTTATACCTTACTAGGTACCGGTTCTACCCATTCTTTTATCTCTCTTGCTTGCGCTCAACGTTTGAACTTGACTACGGAGAAATTAGACTTTGACCTATCTGTGGAGACTTCGTTAGGAGAAACTTTCATTATATCCGTTGTTTAGAAATCTTGCTTGATTCAAGTTGGCACTATCACATTACCTGTTAACCTTATTTCTATAGAGATATTTGCTTTTAATGTGATTTTAAGGTTAACTACTCATCATGCCAAAATTAATTGCTTTTGTAATGTTGTTAGTTTTCATATTCCTAAGCAACCTGATATTCGAACTCAAGCAATCAAACCATTGAAGTCAAACATTTTTATATCAAGCCATGAAAGTCATTCGTTTATTGAAAAATGGATGTCAAGCTTCTTAGTAATGTTATGGACTTGAACAAAAATACGTCAGATTTGAATGATATTTCTGTTGTTAGTAAATTTCCTGATGTATTTCCTGAAGAATTTCTTGGCTTACTCCCAGAGCGTGATATTAAATTTTGTATCGACTTTGAATCCGGTACAAAACTCATTTCTAAAATCTCATATCGAATGGCTCCTATTGAACTTCAGGAGTTAAAAACTCAACTGTAGAAGTTGATACCCGAGCCTTTATCTGGTGACTTCCTTTGTGGCATGCACCGAAGCCAGACTCTTCGTAGGGGACACAATATTCGTGCGATAGTAAACTGATAGGTGTCATTGTAACGTGTTATCCAAGGTTGGGATATGAGTCGCAGTTGAGAACAACCTAAGTCGGTAATCGAAATACGTAGCTTTCTAGGCTTAGTTGGTTATTATCGGAGATTCGTTGAAGAATATTCTCGAATCGTTATTCCATTAACGCAGCTGACTCGTAGAGATACAAAATTCGAATGGAGCAAGGAATGTGGGAAGAGCTTCGATGAAATCAAGAGGAGACTCATTTCAGCACATGTTCTGACCATGCAGTCTTGGAAAAGCGAACGTGGTAGCTGACGTGTTGAGTAGAAGATCGTATACGAGTACGAATGCGATATTGTCAAAGACCCATTTCAGTATAATTTACAAATAATAGAGATGGAGATGAAAACTCTAGGTATCCACGTGATGATATACGAGTATAATTGAATTTAATCGATAAAGTTAAAGTTGTTCAAGCTACACACCGGAGCTGGTGAATATGAAGAAGCAGGTACAAGAAGTTGTTATTCCAAAAGTGAGAATTGGCGATGTGAGCAAAGCTCAAACCTTTGATTTATTAATCCATTTGAAATTCTCGATCGAATGGGAACTGTGGCCTATAGACTCGTTTTACCGCCAAGTATGTCGCGTGTTTATAACGTTTTTTTATATGTACCGATGTGGATGACTCGAACCATGTTATTGAGTTAGAACCGGATGAAATAGCTGAAGACTTAACGTACGAGGAGGTACCTGTCAAGATGTTGGATGGGAAGGAGCATGTCCTACGCACGAAGGTCATACCACAAGTTAACGTTTTGCAGGAGGAATCATGCTATAGAGGAAATGACATTGGAGTTGGAAACGGAAATGAAAGAGAGGTATCTTTACCTTTTCGAAACACCAGTTACGTACGTCAATTTCGAGGACAAAATTTCATAAGGAGGGGAGGTTGTAAGACCCCGAAAATTTTTAAATAAAAGGAATTTCCTTTATTTATTTTTTTGAAATAGTAAGGGTGAATTTGATTAATGTGGTTAGTTATGGGTAAAATGCGCAAATATTTTAAATAAGCAGGTGGTTATAAAATATTCATAGTTGTCGGGGAATATTCGTTTGGTCGTGGAATATTTTTGCTGTTGGGGAATATTCGTACGACGGCGCAGTCTTTTGTAAGCCCCATAACGGAAAGCGATTGGATAAAGAAAACGACAAGTATAAGTTGTTTATAAAAAACGGCGTTGTTGTTACCGTTAATACTGTTGGAATACCCGGTGGTTAAAACACAGTAATACGCGTTGTTGCACAGTAGCACACGGTATTGCGCCAATTATTGATTCTTACGTAAGAAGGCACTACTCAATAATTGTTACAGTAATTACTGTTCAGTATTTTATTTTATTGATTCAATAATTGCTGCATTGAATATTTTATATTGCTGTTGTTTCAATAATTGTCACTACACAGTATTTTCCATTATCGAAGCAATAATTCATATTATCTGAATAATATTATTAGATAACATTATTGGCAATGTCTAGAAAGTTCTGTCTAAGGAGAGGTTTGGTCACCTAATTGCGCGCCAGTAAGGAGAAATCTTTATTGGAAAGCCCCTCTTTCCTGGGAACGGCCTGGTTGCCAGTATTGTGATTCTATAATATTATTTGTGAATAATTAATTATTGATTCATATGATAAGGAAAATATTGATTTTATGTGGATATAGATGGAGAAAATTTTTAATGTGACAATTGTTGAAAATTAATATTTTATCTTTTTCTGATAAAATAATTCGTTTAAATATATTATTTTAATAATATATTAACGGTGATATTTTTATAATGAATGTGGGATATATGAATATATGAGGAAGAAGAGTATTTTTGTGGCATTAAATGTTTAACACTTATTTTGTGTGTTGGTGGACACAATTATTGACTGAAATTTGATTATAGTCTGTAAAATCATCCGTTTATGGATTTCGGTCAATTTCTATTTGGAATTTGGAAAAACTTCCTTCTGCAAAGTTGTAGATAATGGAATTTCCTATCAAAACTCGCGAGATTTGAATTTTCTGGCAAAAGGGCTATTTATTATGAATTATTGAAGTTCCGGAGTTCCGAAATAATTGATTTTTGGAAGTTTAAATTATTTTATAAAAGAAAAACGTTTTTTTTCTAGAAGGGAGCATGTGTTCAATGGCTGAAAATCAGATTCAAGGGTTGGCGTAGAAGATTATATATATATATATATATTAATATTATATTAAATTTTCTACTTTTGTGTTCTAAGCAATTTCCTATAAATAGGGTGCTTAGGTTAGAATTGAAAATCACACCAGAAACTGAATTTTTCTCTCTCTATATTATCGAGCGTATTCTTGTGAGTATTTTGAGTATACTTTGAGTATTGTTATACGGTGCAAGTTCAAGTCATAGCCTATATCCGGTGTTTCAACTAGAAGTACTGTCTTTCGAGGTAAGGGATGTTATTTTCTTCTAAAATGATATTATTTCTTCAATATCATTATGTTGAAATACTGGTTGGAACTTTTTATCAAATTTGGAATTTTTTTCATTTCGGAGTTACTATTCATGAGTTACTATTCACGAGTTACTATTCATAAGTTACTATTCACGAGTTACTATTCACTGAGTACTATTCACGAAACGTGATGATATTTTTTTTGTGAAATTTCTATCTTTTGGTGTCGGAGTTACTATTCACGTATACGGTACTATTCACGTATACGACACTATTCACGAATACGACACTATTCACCGAAAAAATGAAATTTCTTCTTTTTGTCCAAAATATCTATTCTGGATACTAGCTTTGATTGTATCCATGTTTTGATCATTCTTGAATTTTACTTCAGTATGATTATTTATAAAGTATTTTTGAACTCGGATTGTTTAGAGTACGAATCCTTAATACTTGTTATTTTGTTTCACTGGATTCGTTTCCTTTAAAATATTTTTCATCATCCTCAGTCCTAAATGATGGTGTTACTGAATATCTTTGGCCTGTAATGCAAAGATGGTTGATTTTATTATGAATATCTTTGGCCCTGTAGTGCAAAGATGTACAGGTGTTGAGATGAACATGAACAATTGATGAATATCTTTGGCATGTAGTGCAAAGATGAACAGGTGTTGAGATGAACATGACCGACTGATGAATATCTTTGGCCTGTAGTGCAAAGATGAATATTTGATTTGATTTGAGATATATATTGATTGATGTTACAGGGATAAAATATTGATGATAGACTTTTAAATTCATAGATGTTAGTAGATTTTATTCTCTACTTAACTCCTCTAATGAATTATTGTTTCCACTGCAGTTGTTGATCTAAAACTTGTTGTCTATTGTATTCTATCAGATTTTTCCCTGTTGAAGACTAAGGATAATTTGTTGTACATTATCTTAGTCATAATATTCTTTACTGGGCTAGTTGAGCTCACCCTTTTCCTTGTTGTTCCATTTTTCTTCTCAGGAGGCGAGAATGTAGCGAGTACTAGTCGGGGTATGGAATGAAGGTTCTAGAGAGAGTTGTTTAGTAGTCCTCACCATATTTTTGTAAAATAATGTATCAATAATTATGATGGGGATTTATTTGTATGTGGATATTGTCTAGACGGCAATAGTTTATATGTTGTAATAATAAAGTTGTAGTTATTTCTGTACCATGTATTTGGCGACTCAGAATGGATTGGATGGAATGGACCTATTTTGGGGTTGTCACAAGGACTCTTCAAAAAATTGTTATGCGGACCTAAGGACGGAGGGAGAGTGCTAAAAAGTGCAACCTTTTTCCTATGTTGTCTAATTTATTTTTTTATTATATATATACGGTCCGGATCTTAAGCTCACTCCCTATCTAACATACCTTGCTCACCCTCTTTTAGCGATGGACCGGATGACGATACGGTCCGTCACTATATGTTGTCCATCGCTATATGTTGTCTTTCACTAAAAACTAAGACGACGGTTCTATATATAACGACGGACCGAATCGTCACCTGGTCCGTCGCTAAAGTGGGGTGTGCAAGTTATATTAGATAAGGGGTGAGCTTAAAATTTGGACCGTATATATATATATATATATATATATATATATATATATATATTAAAATACGGACCTTTTTTTTTTGAAACAACTAAAAAAAATTATGGAATTAGAAATTTTACATAATACAGTATTTTGGGCGTGATTTTGATGCCTATACCAAAACATTTCTGTACAGTCTGGGCAGACTGTACATACATTGGTTGGTATATGTATTAAAAACACACCCAAAACATTGTATTATGAAAAAATTTCAGTTCCATAATTTTTTTTTTAGTTGTTCTACAAAAAAAAATAAAAAATTTGGGGTTCGTTTTTTGATCAGGTCCGGACTCCCGGACCTGATCTGTTGTGTGTGTGTGTGTGTGTGTGTGTGTGTGTGTATATATATATATATATATATATATTATAAGCATATATTAAATATAAGGATTATAAATTTCACATGAAAACTTGTCGAAAAATAATCTTATACTACACAACAAATTCATTTCAAGAGCTTCAAATCCTCCATTTAAATCGATAAAAAAATAATCCATGAACCCAATTAGCTGAGAGAGTGCAATGAACCATTAAGTTTGTTGCGATCTAACTTCTTTAAATTGATATGTATATCATTTTTCTTTTTAACATGATAGTACAATTGTATTGTACTTACATTTTTTGGGAAGAAAATTTTGTTTATTTCTTTTTTATAATTTTGTAGATTTTAATAAAAGTTAATGATTAAACTTTTTCATATTATCCCTAATCTAAAATATTATTATTTTTTAACTTTGATCTTAATTAATTATTCATTATTTTAATTTCGTCATTTCTTTTTATTTATTTTGAATTTTTTTACAAAGAAAGTCTCTTTTAACTTTGATCTTAATTAATTCTAGAAATTTTAAAATTCAAATTATGATGTTAATCTATTTAGGGGTTGTTTGATAAAAACTGAATGAAATTGTTCCGAATCTGAATGAGCTGAAAGAAACTGAATACTGAATGAAAAAAATTGTTTTATAATGGACATGTTTGAAACATCTGAATAATAGGTTTTTATTAATTTACCACTCTGAAAAAAATTCAAAATTGTTATAAATTTATTTAATATTACTTAATATATATATATATATATATATATATATATATATATATATATAATATTTCATTCAGCAATCATTCAACCTATTCAACCAAAAAAATGACACTAAATTATTCAACTCAAATCGTCTGAATGGTTGATCGATTCAGCCATTCAGTTGATTGTTTTTCAAAATAAACACACGGAATGGCTAATCGATTCAGCCATTTAGTATGTAACAAACAACCCCATAGTCTATTTGCTTTAAATTTACATATTGGTTAGAAAAAAAATTTAGACAAACTTTTTTTTTTTTTGAAGAGAGAGTAGTAGTAATATTGTATTACAGTTGGTATCATGCCAAAAAGATCATTCGCATATATAACAATTAGGTGGTTGAATTTTAACATTTTCATGACCATTAACAATATGTATCTACAAAGAGCTGGAATTTAATTTGTTGGAGGTGGTGAGCTATGTTTTTTTTATAAAATTATGTTTAAAGAAAATTTATAGATTTGAATATTATAATTCTTAACAATTTCATTTGATAAACTGGAATATTGGAAGAAATTAAATGTAAATTTTTGTTTTTATATTTTTTTTTTGAATTTTTAGATTAAATTTCTCATATTAGTAGCACGAATTGGTGAGGATGTAGGATCCAGTGTTAATTTTGTAGATTCCTGCAGTTGATAAAGTGTTCATTTTTCTGTACTTTAGGTGCCATTCTTGGCCTTCCAAATGCTGAAGTGACACCTTTCAAAAATGTCAACTAGTAAAAGACATCCAACATGTAATACTTAATTGTCATAAATGTTAGAATTGTATGTACTTAACGGAAGTACATACAATTCTATTGGCCAATTGACCAACTTATCAAAAAAATAACTTTATGCTAACCGAATCCGTACTTAACATATGGTAAAGTTTTCAAGAAAAAAAAATAGTGAATTTTGAATTAATAAACGATAAATGTGAAGGAAAAAGACAGTTTGAAATCAGTGTTCTAAAATTGTGAAGTGAACCTAGGAGTAACCTGGGGTAAAGGTGTAAATAAATTGAGTCGAGTCGAGCTAGGTATTGAGTTGTTCAAATTTGGTTTACAAAATTTATTGAATATAAAATAAGATTTTATTGAGATTCATTTAGCTATCGAATCGAACACGATCTCGAATCGAGTCCGAACAGTTTGAATTTTACGAACGAATATGATCCGAGTATCAATAGAAAATTATAATTTGAGAAGGTTCGAGTAATTTATCGAACTTAAAAATTTGCTCATATTTGACTTATTTATATTTCGAGTCGAGCTCGAATCAAACTTTTAGTCGAGCGAATGCGAATCGAGCCGGATTGTTTACTCATTTTACAGCCTAAACTAGAGGCAAAGGGAGTGCTCAGCGTGTAAGTTTTTTTATGTTGTCTTATTTATTTGTCATTCTATTGTATATATTTATATACTATATAAAGCATATATGAAATGTAAGATTATAAATTTTACACACAAAAAAATTTCAAAAAATAATTTTACACTACACAACATATTCATTTTAAGTATTGTATACCTTCAAATCTCTCATTAAATCGAGGTAGAAAACTAATTTTTACTTAGGCGGGCTTAAGTACTCGTCATATTAAGGCGATAGAGAATTGTCTAACGTCTAGGTGGGGTCTAAGCTAGCCAAATCAGCCCTAGTGCATAATTCCTTCCTCCAAACTCTTGATTACCTGTTCTAACTGTTTTAATTAATCTAAATTTGCAAGTAAGTCTAAATTAATCTTGAAATTAATGAAATTGAATAGATTTTATGATCAAAAAGCAAGAAGTTCATGGACCCGATTACCTGATTGAGAGTGCAGTGAGCCATGATCTAGATTTTTAACTTTGTCTGTTTCTTTTTATTTATTTTGATTTCTTTAGAAATAGAACCTATTTTACCTTTGATCCTAATTAATTTTAAAAATATTAGAATTCAATTTATAATGTTAATCTATGTAATCCATTTATATCAGTTTTTAATTTTAATTTTACAACTTGATTAGAAAAAAAATCAAATAAAACTTTTTATGAAAAAAGAGAGGGAGTTCTTATATTGCATGACAATTGTTATCATGCCAAAAAGATTAATATCATAATCCTACCATTTTCATGAA
Source organism: Panax japonicus (assembly GCA_020205505.1). Lineage (NCBI taxonomy): Eukaryota > Viridiplantae > Streptophyta > Magnoliopsida > Apiales > Araliaceae > Panax > Panax japonicus. Next base: position 95,651 of record JAINUV010001459.1, read on the forward strand.
TATAATATATATCTATAAAGAGCAGGAATTTATTTTGGTAGGGGTAGTGAGCTATGTTTTGATACAATTATGTCCGAAGAAAATATATAGATTTAATTATTCTAATTTCTACCGATTTAATTTGATAAACTGAAATATTGGAATAAACTAAATATAAATTTAATTTTTTGATTATTGGATCATACTATTATAAAACATATCATATATGATATATGATGTTTCGCAATTAATAAAATTATGTAAATCTAATGAGTAGGTCGAATTCAGTAAGAATAGTGTTTACGGTTTAATTTAGGATAATATAATGATGAATAAAATATTAAATTATATTCTTAGTAACTAATTATATTTAATTGTTTACTCTTTTATTTCGGCCTAAAATAATAATTCCAACAAAGGTAAACAAATGTCTTTCTATTATATTTATCAAAACAGAACAATTTATTAAAAAATTCGCTAATTAGATACCGGTAAACAACTAACACAAACAAATAAATTTGATAATTTTATAAATAAATATTGCATGAGAACTGCTAAAATATTTTATAAATAAATAAATAGTTTTATAAATTTTATAGATTCAAATATTTTATATTTTTGAATTTTTAAATTACATTTCCCATACTAGTAACACTAATATATATCAAACTTACAATTTGATTTATATATTAATAGAGAAACAAATATTTTTTTGGTCCGGTCCGTATAGGATTAAATATTGTATTTGCACATGATTTTAAAAAAAAATAAATTATATTTGTACTTAGGACAAAATCAATACCTTGAGTTCACCTTTTAATTAATTGAAAGATCAACCAAGTTAACTCAGATATTAATTCATTATATCTAATCGAGTTGACTCGATAGTATTAAATATTTAATTTAATTATTTATTTTTATTTTTTTTCCAATTATCAATTATGGGGCAGAAATCTTAATGAATACATCTATTTTTTAAAATGACCAAAATATTCAAAAACATATACAAACAAAGAATATTTTTATTTTTTTTTACTCTTCATCCAATTCAGTCCTGGTATGTACTCCAAGCTCACGTCGAAAATAACTGCACTGCTGGGTGCCACCCTTGGCCTTCCAGGAGCTGAAATAAGAGAAAAAATAGTGAATCTTATGAATACCTAAACAGGATATATGTGAAGGAAAAAGACATTTAAAATTAATGTTCTAAAAATGGTTAGGTGAATCTAGGCAGCGGAGGGAGGGAGGGAGTGCTCAACCTGTAGGCTTTTTCCTATGTAATCTTATTTTTTTATTCATGTATATACTATCGAAAGCACATATATATTAAATGTAAGGAATATAAATTTTACATGAAAAGTTATTGAAAAGTAATCTTACGCTACACAACAAATTCATTTCAAGCATTGTATAACGTCAAATTCTTCAGGACAATCATTTACATCTACAGGATAGAGTACTAATTTCTGTCTAGGCGTGGCTCAAGTACCCAACAAAATTGAGGCGGTAGAGTATTGACTAGGTTCTAGGCAAGGTCTAAGCGAGGGGGGGGGGGCCTAGAAGGTTTTTTGGGAAACTGGTTTAATTAAAGAGATTAGTTTTAATTTTTACTAGAAAAGAACAGAGGAGAAAAGTAAGTTATGAGATGGAGTCACGAGGATATAAAAGCCGACCCTTAACCAACCAGGGATTAAGATAGTTATACAACTGAAGAAAGAAATAGCTTTAACGATTTAATAGTGCAGCCTAATAGGTTAATACAGATTTGACTGACAGTTGCTTCATAATTTATATGTCTCGGGAGAAACCAGACCAGAAAATTATTAGAAGAAAAACAATAGATATGGTAATACCAAATTTGAAATTTGAGGCTATGTTTGTGTTATCTGTAATATATAGTACTAGTAATTGCCCGTGCCTGAAGGCACGGCGAAACGAAAAATTAGATTAAACATCAAAAAATACTACATTACTTAAAGACTCTTTGTAACCTAAAATAACTTACAATAAGACATAACAATGATCATAATTCACCATACCATCACAATAATTAATACATACTCAATTATCAATACATATCCAACCATCAAAACATCAAGCTAGTCGCTACTAATTTCAAAAAAATTCGACAAAGTTTCCTATAAAAGTAGATATCCAGAAAAAATCTAAACCTGTCTACAAAACATACAATCATCAATACATATCCAAACCACCAAAATAACCATCATTCTATACCTAAAATCATCATAATCATGTGTAATTAGTTAACTTTACAAAAGACGGAAAACAAAAAATACACACATGCAAAAAATAGAGTCAAAATTTGTGTAACTCATAAAACTCACCCTGATGAAAACTCACCACGCCCTCCAAAGTCATTTCTCCCATAATAGCCCCGTCCACCACTAAAGTTCCCACGGCCTCTGAAGCAGTTGTTTCCAAAACCTCCCCGTCCATAAGGAAAACGACCGCGTGAACTCCCAACTGCAAGAATATCATATGCAATTAAACAAAAACAAAAAAACTATGCAGCTTCAATTGAATTCCTTAGCCAACCATCACACGATTAATCTATCTATTTTTCATTTTCTTCTTATCCTCCAAAATGAAAACATCAAACAGCTGATACAATTTTGCTTACCTCGAGTTGTGGTTTTCTTTATCTCGACACCAGCTTGACGATCCCCAATTGTAACAGACGAAGCCTGAAAGGTAATGCTCTATAATTAGACAACCAACCAAAAAACTTTAAAAGGTAAAAAACATAGTCTAAAGTTGTAAAAGAAATGCTCAAAACAACATAGAAAAATGCATTCACATCAATTTAAAATTTAAAATTATTTTTTTTAATTTATAAATTTTGTTATATACTATAAAAATTATCCAAATATGCGAGTCAAATCAGAAAATGAATTGATACTCATATATTGAAAAAGAGATGCATATTTTTCATTCCTTGGCTTCTTCCTCACTGTAGCAAAGTCCATTGGATTCTTGATCACTTCATGATAATCAACTCAAAGTCAAAGTCTCTTTCTCAGGCAATGAAAACTCAGACGAATGATCTAAAAGAGTTTCCTGATCAAAGAAACAAAAACCAAAATCAACAAACTTAAATCCTAGATTGACAAAACAACTATCTTCTAAAGCATATAAGCATGACCCATGATCCATACGAACCTAGAAAGATAAACTTAGCCTCATTTCATTAAACACTTGGGATGCACTATGCCACTTAAAAAATAAACTCCTAAAAATAATAATATTTCAAAATTTTAGTGATTCAAAGCATTTGTAATATTTTCTGTTCAAACTCAATTTTATTTCCTTAATTTATTCACTCAATAAAATGATAAATTTAAAGCAATCATACAGTTACTGATTCAAATTTTTTAAAATCATCTTTACTTAGTCGGGATAGGAAAATATGTAATGCCGCAAAGATAAATTAAGAAAAGAAAACCAAGAATTACAGTATCAACATTGTTACTTCTATTAACTTACTAACTTTGGTAATGAAAAATTCAGCCCGATTAAGGTTACTTCCCTTGGCCATAAATTAGGAATCCACATTTCTTTTACGGACTTTCCCAAACTCAAAGTACAATTTCAAATCAATGCAAGTACGCTACAAAATCTCATCGATTTTTTCAAGCAAATTAAGGTTCAACAGTAACTGTTAAAATATAACACTTACAAACATTTTAAGTTCACCCTTTCTCTCTCAATTGAAGGTATAAAGATGAACACTATGAGAAAGACTTTTACCAACCCAGATCACACAATAATCCCCAAGAAAGATATGTAAATAAATTTGGATGAAATTTTCAGTAAAACTACAAATAAGCAGAGAAATATATATTCTCTCTCAATATTGTAAGGAAATAAACAGACTGATTTAGATTCCTGAGAATCAAAGAGATAATTAAAAAACGGGGAAAAATTGAATTAAGAGTAAAGAAAAGAAGAGAGAGAGATAAAGGGGAGATTAGTTTTACCTTTTTTCTTGTAGTAGTAGTAATTGATGAAGAGTTAGCTATCAATCTGCTATTACAAATCAACGCGAGGGGGTCCAGTGAGTGGACGACTTTTCCCCAATTTATGTGAATATAAATACTATAAACATTAACCTTATACATTTTATAATGAATTGAGATCAATTTTGTATATTTTTAGTAATGAATTGAGATCCATATAATTCACAAAGCCAGTACCCAACACAAAAAAACTACTGAATCAACATATGTTTATATTGATTTGGTAACAATTCCTCTTAAATCATAGCTCTACTTCGTGATAATAATAATAAAAAAAATTGGATGCTTCTAATTCCATACTTCATAATATTGAAATGCTTACCTCTTTCTTTTTAATTAAATTCTTCGTACTTTCATTCGCTTATTGCTACTCCATGCATGAAAAAAAAACTTCCTTGTCGATGACCTGACATAAAATTCACTGTTAAACATTACTTCTAGAATATATGAGTAATGTCAACCCTTTATCCTCAATTCCATGCAGCAAAATAACATTCAATAAAAAGGAAAATAATCTATAACTTCTTTCACAAAGATATCATATCAGGCCGATCACTAAAATTAGTCATCTCTACTTTACTTTAAAAGGACTTTAAAACTCTTAACATGATAGTTCAAAAAATATAGCTACAGAATTAAACACATAACAACGTAATTTGTCTCTTCCTCTATGGTATTTCAACCTCGCAAAAATGGTATGAATCCATACTCTCTTTATTTTATTTTTCGAAACAGTATGAGATCCAAATAACCCTGATAATCGTGATAACAAATAAAATTTTTAAAGATGTAAATAACCATGATAAGATTAACTTATGATATCAAAATTCGAAGGCAATTTGGCATATTAATATTATATAAAGAGAGTTTCAGTTTCAGTTTCAGTTTGGAGAACAATACACATAATTAATACATAATTTATGAAATACAGTAAAAAGAAATTTAACTAAATCAAAGATGTATACAGAGGCAAACTTGATAGGATAAAATTAATATAAAGTTATTTTATAATTCCTCATCAAACATGTGAGTTTTATTTTGATTCTCTCCGAATTCCTCAACAAACCATCAATAGAAGAATAACTGTATGAAAAGAAAAATAATAAAAAGTTAAATGAAGGTATGTTCGACCCGGCAGATAGGTATGAACTTAGAGAGAGGAAAAAAATTGGGTTCAAACAGTCTGAAACAATTCCTCAATAATTAAAGCGAATATTGTTTGGAAATAAAAACACTCGAAACTTAATTATTGATGGCTCAATTTTAACTGTACTAATTAGAGGGTGGGAATAGAGTTGTTTTAACTGTACTAAATGAGATAGCTATCAATCTACTATTACAAATCCACGCAAGGGGGTCCAGTGAGTGGACGGCTTTTCCCCAATTTATGTGAATATACATACTATAAACATCAACCTTATACATTTTAAAATGAATTGAGATCAATTTGTACATTCGTAGTAATGAATTGAGATTCATATAATTCACAGAGCCAGTACCCAACACAAAAAACTACTACATCAATATATGTTCATATTGATTTGGTAGCAACTCCTCTTAAATCATAGCTCTACTCCATGATAATAATAATAAAAACAATTGGATGCTGCTAATTCCATACTTCATAATATTGAAATGCTTACCTCTTTCTTTTTAATTAAATTCTTCGTACTTTCATTCGCTTATGCTACTCCATGCATGAAAAAAAAACTTCCTTATCGATGACCTGGCATAAAATTCTTCTTGAAATGTCATATATTCATTGTTAAACATTACTTCTAGAATATATGAGTAATGTCAACCCTTTATCCTCAATTCTATGCACCAAAATAACATTCAACAAAAAGAAAAATAATCTATAACTTCTTTCACAAAGATATCATTTCAGGGCAATCACTAAAATTAGTCATCTCTACTTTACTTTAAAAGGACTTTGAAACTCTTAACATGATAGTTCAAAAAATTTAGCTACAGAATTAAACACATAACAACGTAACTTGTCTCTTCCTCTATGGTATTTCAACAAATATGTGATATGCACCGCGCAAAAATGGTATGAATCCAGACTTTATTTTACTTTTCGAAACAGTATGAGATCCAAATAACCATGATAAGATTAACTTATGATATCAAAATTCGAAGGAAATTGGGCATAGTAATATTATATAAAGAGAGTTTCAGTTTCAGTTTGGAGAACAATACACATAATTAATACGCAATTTATGAAATACAGTAAAAAGAAATTTAACTAAATCAAAGATGTATACAGAGGCAAACTTGACGGGATAAAGTTAATATAAAGTTACCTTATAATTCCTCATCAAACATGTGAGTTTTATTTTGATTCTCTCTGAATTCCTCAACAAACCATCAATAGAAGAATAACTGTATGAAAAGAAAAACAATAAAAAGTTAAATCAAGGTATGTTCGACCCGGCAGATAGGTATGAACTTAGAGAGAGGGAAAAAATTGGGTTTAAACAGTCTGAAACAATTCCTCAATAATTAAAGCGATTATTGTTTGGAAACAAAAACACTCGAAAACTTAATTATTGATGGCTCTTTTAACTGTACTAATTAGAGGGTGGGAATAGAGTTCTTAGCCAATTGCTAGTGACGACGCTGTGGTGGGCGACCTGGAGGCGAAAATATTAGGTGAGTTTTGGAGGCTTTCAGTCATTGAAGTGGGGGATGATATTAAAGAGAGAAAACAGTTCTTGGTTTGTAAACGATGAAGAAGATAAAGAGACGATGAGATTGAATTTAAGCGAGAAGGGAAACAGAAGAGGAAGAGCCGAACGATTGATTCTTTTCTCATGGGCTAAGCTCATTACCTCACTTTTCATCCTGGTTCAGTTAGTTGATTTAGATAAGCTCTAATCACTTGATTTACTGCTGAAGATCCAAATGACAATAGATTAAACTATTTTCTGCTTCCCAATGTTACAGGTTACAGGCCCATACTGCTAAAGAGAAAAATGACAATAGGTCTATGCTAACTTACGTGTTAGGTAAATTGAAAAAAAGTAGTTTCAATCTCTGACTAAGAATTCTTTTTTAAATGCTCACACAATAATCCCCAAGAAAGATATCCAAGACACCGATGATAGTTCCAATACCCGATTGACTCTTTGAAAGAATTTCGTTCACCAAATGAGGCTGTACTCGCAGAAAATCCCAACTTCTAGTCGTGTGCAAACTTAAAATTTTATTAGGGACTACACAAAAAACTCCTGGAAAACCTGTCCCTCAAATACCAATTCAATGTATCATCACCAAGTTGAGAGTTGTCAAGTGATCAAATTTAAAACTTCACCAACATTGAATACCTGAAATTAGTTTAGCTTGAGACGGAGTCAATAATGCTGCAAAACCCGAAAATCTATGTCTGTAGCTGTACACAATTGATCCTAGAGCAACTTCTTTGCTGCCAAAAGCAAAATTTCCAAGCTGACTAACCAAAATTATGCTTCATGAAAAAAAGATAAAAGTAAAATCTCAACTTTTCTGCTTCGCTTGGGTAACCACCAGAAACACAATGGTTCCAAATTCAAGTATTACACTTGGTTTGGATGATTTCTCGTTCTTTTGAAAACTTTACTGTCATAGGCAAATTCAAGCAAGTGTAAAGACCACTATTACATGAAATTGTTAATAGGCTTGTCCCAAATTGAAGATCCTACAACATACGAACTACATGTAGACTAAAGAATTTTTAAGAAAAAAGGTTAACCAAAACTAACCAGGGGATGAATGAACCTGGAACCATCCTCACTCCTCTGCAACCAAACATGCTCGAACGGCTGATTGGAGTTTTTAACCGGTATATGAAACATACTCATCCTGCTGCCTCCGAATTTTCTTACCCTTATAAGCCACCACCTGACTCTCTCCTTTCTTCTTTCCGTAAACCAACTAAAACCCATTTTCGTCTTCTTTCCGTTTTGATTTTGGGAAAATCGGGAAGAGAAGGGAGTGAGGTAGAGTTGGGGTTTTGATTTTGGGGAAATCCGGAAGAGAAAGAGAGTGAGGTAGAGTTGGGATTTTGATTTTGGGGGAAGAAAGGAATATAAAAGTGGATTTGGAATAGGGAGAATAGGAAGAGTTTTTTTGGGCGGGATTTTTTGTTTGGGAAATGAGATGTGAACCGTTGGATTAAGTCAGAAGATTTGAGATTAAATCTGAGCCTTTGTTGTGGTTTCTCAACTTTTAAGTTAAAGAGGATTTAAAATGGGTTGTGTTTTATTATATAGATTATTTAATAATGCATATAAATATAATAATAATAAATTATGCAAATATAAATCCGAGTCCTTTGAATTCACAAAGTCTCCTTAAAGCAAATTTATTCCCCCACGGATGCTAAGGGTTAATTGAATAATTGCTTCCCAAGATAAAACGGATTTCAATTCTTAATTAGTAGCATTGCAAAATTAAGAATTCATCGAACGCAAATTCTATGTTATGTACTCGAACTTTTACTATCAATAATAATGATGCATGTAAAATGAAAATTACAGTAATGATGCATGAAAATGATGTATTCATACACTTACTCAGAAACGGGAAAAGTATGCAGAACGGGAATGGGACTGCAACACTTTTGGAGACAACGGGATTCACTTTTGCAGAAAACGGGATTCTGCAGAACGGAGAACGGAATTCTATACTGCAGAACGGGGAAGGAAGGAAAGGAACGGGAATTTGCAAAAAACGGGATTCTGTGGAAAGGAAGGAACGAGAAAATTCTCAACGGGACGGAATAGAAATGAGGGAAATTTTTCCATCTCTTAAAAACTTCCAACGACGTAGTTTCACAAACCCGCCCGTCACAACCACGACCCGACCCGACCCGTCCGGTCAATTTTCTCATTCAATTCAAATCTCATTTCCAACAATCCCCCACATGAATGTAAAATTGGCTTTACAATATACAAAATATGATATGAATATGCAGACACTAGTTCGAGTACATGAGAAAAGATATTTCATCAGGTTAAGTAGCCTAGTGGCTTTGAACTTGCCCTAGTAAAATCTATCGGATTTACTCGGCTAATCAGTAGACTTGATGTCTTTGAACTGTCAGCTTTTTGTGTAAACCAAGACAATAGAATTCACAAAATATCTCTTCAGACATAGTTGATTCTCACGTTTGTGTTCATTTTGGCCTTGAAACACCTCTTGGTTCCGTAAGTATTTTAGAGAATTCAACCTTCAAAATTCTCACAGAAGTGGCCCCCTTCTTACTCACGTAGGTCACTTCTATCAAGAGTATCCTGCAATACCTCACTTGAACATATTTCAAGATATAGAAATCATTAAAAGCGTATCTTATCCTGATTCTCGCGGCAGATATGCACTGTCTCATCTTAGGAATGGTTAGGAGTAAATATCTCCTCAGTGCTTTACTGAGTACTACATAGTTCGGTTTGCCCATTGAACCTAGATCTTGGGATCTCCAGTCAGCTAGGTTGGGTTGCCACTATGACGTATTTTTCCACTTGCTCTCTTGTTAAACCTTTCGTAAGCGGATCCACAATATTATCTTTTGACTTTACATAGTCAATTGAGATAATTCCATTTGAGAGCAATTGTCTAACGGTATTATGTCTTCGTCGTATATGACGTGACTTACCGTTATATAAATGACTCCGTGCTCTTCCAATCGCTGATTGGCTATCACAGTGTATACATATAGCTGGCACAGGTCTTGACCAATTTGGAATATCCTCTAAGAAATTACGAAGCCATTCAGCTTCTTCTCCAGCTTTGTCTAAAGCAATGAATTCTGATTCCATTGTAGACCTAGCAATACAAGTTTGTTTTGAGGATTTCCAAGATACTGCTGCACCTCCAAGGGTAAAGACATATTCACTTGTGGATTTCGAGTCTTTATTGTCAGATATCCAATTAGCATCACTATATCCTTCCAATACTGCTGGATATCTTGTATAGTGTAGTCCATATTTTTGAGTATGTTTTAAGTATCCTAAAACTCTCAAAATTGATTTCCAATGATCTTTACCTGGATTACTCGTATACCTACTTAGCTTACTTACCGAATAAGCTATATCTGGTCTAGTACAGTTCATGACGTACATTAAACTGCCTATTATACGAGAATATTCTAGTTGTGATATGCCATCACCTTCATTTTTAGCTAGATGAAGATTTATATCAACTGGGGTCTTATTTAGAATTATATTATACTTGTTAAAATTTTCAAGTATTTTCTCAATGTAATGAGATTGAGATAATATAATTCCATCAGAGGTTCTAGAAATCTTGATTCCTAAAATTATATCAGCAATCCCCAAGTCTTTCATATCAAATCTATTTGACAACATACTTTTAGTAGAGTTGATAACTTCATTGTTGCTACCCATGATTAACATATCATCCACATAAAGACAAACAATGACATTCTTTTTGAGTGCTTTTGACATAAACACATTTGTCACACTCATTGATTTTAAATCCATTTGATAACATAACATTATCAAATTTCTCATGCCATTGTTTTGGTGCTTGTTTTAATCCATACAAGGATTTAACAAGTTTACATACTTTCCTCTCTTGTCCAGGAGCAGTGAAACCTTCAGGTTGTTCCATATATATTTCTTCATCTAATTCACCATTTAAGAATGCAGTCTTTACATCCATTTGATGTATTTCAAGTCTATTTAAGGATGCTATTGGTATTAGCATTCGAATAGATGAAATTCTTGTAACAGGTGAATAAGTGTCGAAATAATCTAATCCTTCCTTTTGTCTATAGCCTTTAACAACAAGCCTTGCTTTGTATTTATCAATTGAGCCATCAGCTTTTAACTTCTTTTTGAAGATCCATTTATACCCTAAAGGTTTTGAACCAGGTGGAAGATCCACCAGTTTCCATGTATGATTTTGCATAATGGACTCAATTTCGCTATTTATTGCTTCTTTCCAATGAGAAGCATCTAGAGAGGATACTGCTTCCTTGTAGGTTCGAGGATCGTTTTCTAACAAAAATGTTAGAAAATCCGGACCAAAAGACGTTGAAGTCCTTGCTCTTTTGCTATGTCTAGGTTCATCCACTACAGACTCTTTGTCTATATTTCCAGGATTATCACTAGTAGCATCCAAAGGTCTTTTGTTCGAATTTGAATCATTATTTTCATTATATGGAAAAATATTCTCAAAAAATGATGCATCTCTTGATTCAATAAATGTATTAACATGAATATCGTTAATTTCAGATTTATGAACAAGAAAGCGATAAGCACTGCTGTTATTTGCATAACCAATGAAAACACAGTCAATTGTTTTTGGTCCTATCTTAACCTTTTTAGGTTTAGGAACCATTACCTTTGCTAGACACCCCCACACTCTTAAGTATTTGTAGCAAGGTCTATGACCTTTCCATAATTCATAAGGTGTTTTGTGTGTTTTCTTATGAGGCACTTTATTAAGAATATAATTGGCAGAAAGCAAAGCTTCCCCCCACAAATTCTGGGGTGCTCCAGAACTGTTTAACATAGCATTCAACATTTCTTTCAATGTTCGGTTCTTGCGTTCAGCAATACCGTTAGATTGAGGTGAATAAGGAGCAGTAGTTTGGTGAATAATACCATGAGTAGAGCATATCTATTCAAATGGTGATTCATATTCACCACCTCTATCACTTCTTATTGCTTTAATCTTTTTGCTAAGTTGATTTTCAACTTCATTTTTATAAAGTTGAAACATTTCTACAGCCTCATCTTTGCTTCTCAGCAAATATACATAACAATATCTTGTGCAATCATCAATAAAGGTTATGAAATATTTTTTCCCACCTCTAGTTTGCACAAACTTTAAGTCACTTATATCAGTGTGAATTAAATCTAGAGGTTCAGTTTTCCTTTCAACAAAATGAAAGGGTAATCTCGTCATTTTTGATTCCACACAAATTTCACATTTATGTTTTTGATTGATATCAAATTTATGCAAGAATTCTAAATTAATTAATCTACGCAAAGTATTATAATTCACATGCCCTAATCTAGCATGCCATATATTTGAAGACTCTAACAAGTAAGCAGAAGAATTAATCTTATTATTATTAATAGACTTCGGTACAACAGTCATAACATTCATCTTAAAGAGCCCATCATTCATGTAGCCCTTTCCTACAAACATATCATTCTTTGTAAGTACAAATTTATCAGACACAAACACCAACTTAAAGTCATTCTTGCTAAGTAGTGACCCAGAAACTAGATTCTTCCGAATATCTGGCACATGAAGCACTTCATTCAAAGTCAGTTCTTTGCCAGATGTCATTTTCAATATAATCTTTCCACGTCCTTCAACCTTTGAACTTGAGGAGTTTCCCATGAAGAGTTGATCATCATTTTCTACTGGTTTGTAAGTAGAAAACATCCATTTGTTGGAACATATGTGGCGAGTAGCCCCGGTGTCCACGTACCACTCTTTAGGGTTTCCTACCAAATTGCATTCAGATACAACTGCAGAAAGATTAATGTCTGAAACATCTTCAGACAGCTTTTCCAGTTCAGTCACATTTGCTTGAGACTTCTGTTCTTTCTGGAACTTCTTTGGCTTGCGACATTCATTTGATTTATGTCCCGGAATACCACAATTGAAGCATTTGCCTTTGAATTTCTTTTTGTCTTTGAAAGCTTCTTTGCCTTCACGCTTCCTTTTGTTGTTGTTTGGCCTTTGTTCTACAACATTTGCCTTAGCTTCAATGAAATTCTTCCCACTTTTCTTCTCAGATCCTCGATTGTCCTCTTCAATCCTTAGTCGCACGATCAGTTCTTCAAGATTCATCTCTTTGCGTTTATGCTTCAGATAATTCTTGAAGTCTTTCCATGATGGTGGAAGCTTCTCAATCATTGCTGCAACTTGGAATGATTCACTTAATGGCATTCCTTCAGAATGAATGTCATGTAGAATTACTTGTAATTCTTGAACCTGAGTGATAACTGCTTTAGAATCTATCATTTTATAATCAAGAAATCTACCGACTATGAATTTTTTCATGCCAGCATCTTCAGTTTTATATTTTTTATCTAAAGATTCCCAAAGTTCTTTTGCAGTTTGAATAGTACAATATACATTATATAATGTATTATCTAAATCATTCATCACATAGTTCCTGCAAAGGAAGTCTGCATGTTTCCATGCATCAACTGCAGCCAACTTTTCTTTGTCAGTTTCTCCTTCAACAAGAGTAGGACATTCCTCTTGTAGAAACCGAGCCAAATTCAGTGTTGTGAGATAGAAAAACATTTTTTGTTGCCAACGCTTAAAATCAGTTCCATTGAACCTTTCAGGCTTTTCTCAATGAGACATACTCATGGCAGGAATGGTGCTTGTAGAAGCCATTTCTGTTATACAAATAAAGACTATTGTCAATAGACAGAAACAAATTTCTGTTTGTACAAGATGTAACAATAATATATATTAGCAATAAAAATAAACTGTTATTAAATATTTTTTCCCACCTCTAGTTTGCACAAACTTTGAGTCACTTATATCAGTGTGAATTAAATCTAGAGGTTCAGTTTTCCTTTCAACAGAATGAAAGGGTAATCTCGTCATTTTTGATTCCACACAATTTTCACATTTATGTTTTTGATTAATATCAAATTTAGGCAAGAATTCTAAATTAATTAATCTACGCAAAGTATTATAATTCACATGCCCTAATCTAGCATGCCATATGTTTGAAGACTCTAACAAGTAAGCAGAAGAATTAATCTTATTATTATTAATAGACTTCGGTACAACAGTCATAACATTCATCTTAAAGAGCCCATCATTCATGTAGCCCTTTCCTACAAACATATCATTCTTTGTAAGTACAAATTTATCAGACACAAACACCAACTTAAAGCCATTCTTGCTAAGTAGTGACCCAGAAACTAGATTCTTCCGAATATCTGGCACATGAAGCACTTCATTCAAAGTCAGTTCTTTGCCAGATGTCATTTTGAATTCAAAGGACTCGGATTTATATTTGCATAATTTATTATTATTATATTTATATGCATTATTAAATAATACTATATATTACAGATAACAATCTTAAAGCAAATTTATTACCCCACAGATGCTAAGGGTTAATTGAATAATTGCTTCCCAAGATAAAACGGATTTACTCGAACTTTTACTATCAATAATAATGATGCATGTAAAATGAAAATTACAGTAATGATGCATGAAAATGATGTATTCATACACTTACTCAGAAACGGGAAAAGTATGCAGAACGGGAACGGGACTGCAACACTTTTGGAGACAACGGGATTCACTTTTGCAAAAAACGGGATTCTGCAGAACGGAGAACGGAATTCTATACTGCAGAACGGGGAAGGAAGGAAAGGAACGGGAATTTGCAAAAAACGGGATTCTGTGGAAAGGAAGGAACGGGAAAATTCTCAACGGGACGGAACAGAAATGAGGGAAATTTTTCCATCTCTTAAAAACTTCCTACATCGTTTATTTATAGAATCCGTTGGCGCGTAACCGTCGTCAAAACGACGTAGTTTCACAAACCCGCCCGTCACAACCACGACCCGACCCGACCCGTCCGGTCAATTTTCTCATTCAATTCAAATCCCATTTCCAACAGTTTGTTTGCGAGTATTATAATTCCAGGATTATAGTCCCAAATTTAAATTTGAAAATAAACAAGATATTTGGAATTAATATTCTTATCCCAAATATAATTCTTGCAAACAAATATAGCCTGAGAGCGTAATCAGGAAATACAAGGAGAAAAAACTAACTAGTGGGACTTTCACATTTTCCGTTTTGGGTTAATGGCACTTTATCCCCAAGTGGTTCATAAATAGGAAGATTAACTTACAGATCCAGGAATATATAGTTGACGCTTCCCTCCAACCTTCATGCTCAGGATCCCTTCATCCAATCCCTTGATCACCTGTTCTAACTATTTGAATTAACACCAGTAGGATTTCAAACATACATCACAACCGACCACACATCTTTTCACTGAATGTTGCCAATCAGTTTCATGGTCGTTTAGTGGAAAATATACGAATGGATTTATGTTTAGGCATAGGATGAGGACCAACCAAGAGAAGACGAATAAGGCATGTTAACACTGAATCAGACTGGCAAATGTGAGAAAGAATTCATGGATTAATATATAAATTTTTGGCATAGATCGTTGTTGAGCTTACCTGACCAGATCCCACAAGAAAGATATAAACCTGACCTTTCTCCAACGAGCTGTGGAATAGAACAATGAATTGTTAGTAAGAAACATATAAGATAGGATGAAAATGAAACAAAGGAAAGAAAAACACAACGAACAAGCAATTTCACATGGTTTGGTCAAACTTACATCTATGAGAATCAACATCACTAAACTCCAACTAATTATACACTACATAGTTTTGCCTGTCTATGTCAGTCGTACGGTCTTACCCAATACCAAAGTTGCATGTACATCCTCTCTCAAGTGTCCATATTTAAAAATTCTAGTCTCTCTCCCTCTCACTAGGATTTCCCCGTTCTCTCTACATATCGTCTGATAAGACAAATCCAATATATATTCGAGTTTTAATTTGTGTTTATTAATTTCTAAGTAATCTGATAAGCTATGCATCTATTTGTTTGTTGATTTAATAGTAATCTGATAAGAGGACTACAATATCTACGGTAGTGTAAGGGGATTTTAATATAATAATCCACCTGATCAATAACACTAAACACTAAATTGTCTGCCTCAAAATATCAATTGTAATATATATCTTCATGTTCATATTTTCTCTTAACGCCAGTTCGTATTCAAACTGCGTTTTTCCCTAGTTTCGATGCTGATAGAGGTCTTCTCTAACCATGGTTATCACTTATCAGAACACTGATCGTCTAGGTACGCCGAAAGAAAATGGGTACGAGGAACGTTTATATAATGCAAGGTCTCTTAGTTCTCGTATACCTGGTATGCAGAACAGGCAATAGAGTTGTGTTCCATCAAGTTCAATCTATAAGCACTACAATAAATTTGGAAAGTTGAATTTGTGGCTGCTACTAGTGGACACAAACTAGATCTGGAATATAGATAGAATAACAATGTAGTTATTATTACCTGTCAAATATTTGTCCAGATGGAACCATTGCAACAGTATTTGCGGCCACCTGTGGGAATAAATAATATTATCATGAGAAAGATTGCATAGATAATTCAACTGAACCTGGCCTTGTTCCTAATAGTCGGGGGGTTGGCTATATGATACTTATTTCATTGTTAAGACTTTGGAGATCTTATTTCATTTTTGGATGAATTTAGACACAGTATTTCAAGCAAACCAACAAAATAATTCTAAAAGCAATTCCATTTCAAGAGCCTTGATGTCAGGTTAGATAACACACATTTAAGTTAAACTGTTAGAATCATTTGAATAAGTTAATCTTGTTGATTTGCAATGCAACCCTAATAAGTTATCCTTATTGATTTGCAATGCAACACCTAATAAGTTATCCTATCCATATGCAGATATTGCACAATTAGAAATATATGTGGTCCAATGCAACTCTAATTAGAAGATTAAAATTCTGCAAGTATGTAACACTAATTTAAGCAAAAAGTCGTAAGTTTCTCAAAATTTGTGGAAGGAATAAGACATATAACTATACTTCACAACCTTTCGATTCGTTTATTCTTTAATTTTCTCTGTGCAGACTACATTCTTTAGGGATTAAGAAACAAACCTGAAAACCAATAGGGGGACTCGGTCCCGCACCTACTTTAATATCCTTGTACTGCAATCCCGATTCAGTAGTTACCATGGGTACCTTCATCAGTGAGAAAGTTGTATTAATATTTGGTACATGATCTCATCTACAGAAGCCTATAATCATCAAACCCATTGTTTAATGAATACATTAATGTTGGTAGCTTAAAGTTAATTTGCAGATACTTAAGCCATGGTGCATCTCAAGTTAGCATACCACCAGAGTCATTGACCAGGTTGATACAATAACGTGATTTTAATAACTTAACACAAAAAGAGTATGTGGATGTCCTAAAGGATTCAGAATGTATATAATGTCATTTTGTTGAAAACTAAAATCGTTTAAGAAGCTATTGGGATCTATAGAGTGCTTAACCAAGGTTTGAGAATTCTGTCATTGGCTGAGAGCCCATAATATCAGCATGAACCACAGGAAGATCTTGATATAGATAGCAGAAGCACTACAGGTTAAGTTTTAGCCTTTAGGACCCCAAAAGTGCAAAAAAAATAAAAATACATGTATACATAGCCAAATTGCAACATCTTCAGTATATGAAAGGTGGAAATTAAGATATAGTTTCATTGCACTAACAAGGCAAGTCTGATCAAATGTCCTAGTTAATATACAGTAGTTAAATGGCAACACAAGTAGGAATAAGAAGAAAGATATGTGATTTATAAATGGTAACTTTAATCTGAAATAAGGTAGTTATTATTGTTGTGCTGATACAGGATGGAATATATAGTTTAACATAGACTGTATGCCTAAATAGGATACATTTAGTCGTCCTGACTATATAGGCAATTATCAAGACTGCGTTTATGTTTGTTTATGAAAAGGATTTGAGCCCAAGTAATGAAATTTAAGGGTGTTCGCTCACTATTTTTTTTAATATGAATGTGAGAGCAAGCTATGAAAGCATGTCATAAAGTACAGTAAAGATAAGAGACCAGGCACCCAGGGGCGGATCAGGAATTTTTCTCGGCATGGGCGGATTTTTGAAATCTTGAAAAAATAGCACTGATCCAACTTTTTCCTGTACAATTCTAATTTATTATTCCAGTGCCCTATCTTTTTCTTTTTAAATAACAAAAATCTCATTGAAACTCACATAAAGGAAATAGGCAGAACTACGGATAAAAACAACTTGACACAAATTCAATTCTCGACATAGTTGTATCATTTCATTTGAACACTAAAACTACATGCTCATTCAATATTAACAACAACAAAAGTTGTACTCACTAGAAGTCCCCAGCCCACAAGGTCACAACAAATTCAAATAAACTATCAAACAAAATAAGCCCTAATTAGTTACCTTTAAGTCCAAAATATAACAAATACATCAAATAAATTAAATTAGGTTTAACCCCAAGTTCTCAACCAACAACAAATTCAAACAAACTTACAAATTTTAAATTATCAAACTAAAAAACCCTAATTTAATTACCCTAATATGCACAAGAAGAATAATTTATTACCCTCATTACAAGAAGAATAATTTATTACCCTAATTTATTTTATATTAATTTTAATTTTAATATGCACAAGAGGTAATGCCCTAATGGAGATGTAGAAGTAGTGGGCCTAGTGGCGAACCTGCAAAGATGTAGAAGTAGTGGTGGAGAATTGAGATGTAGAAGAAGTAGCGGCGAAGCCACGGAGGCGGAGATATAGAAGACAGAAGTAGAATGAATCTACGTTTGTCTGTACTTGTATTTAGAAT
Source organism: Panax japonicus (assembly GCA_020205505.1). Lineage (NCBI taxonomy): Eukaryota > Viridiplantae > Streptophyta > Magnoliopsida > Apiales > Araliaceae > Panax > Panax japonicus. The sequence goes on from JAINUV010001459.1 coordinate 114,146, forward strand.
ATGATGATTTTTTTTTTGCTTCCGCCAAGTTTAAGTCTTCCATTAATCTGCTCCCTTAAATTTATTCACTTACATATTTGTCCCTACCCCTATACCTATAAAAACAATCCAGCAGGGGCAGCTGCCTATGCTGCCCTTTAACAGATCCGCCATTGTAGGCACCTAATCTCATATTGGGTGCAGGAAACATGCTTAAATATTGGGCGTGTCTCAATATATATTTATCGTAGTTTTGGCACACTATCAGTAGAATGTTTTGACATTTTTCAAGCTATGACGTAGTTTCCCAATAAGTTATTCTAAAGATAAGAGACTATGGTGTAGGCTCACTATTTTCTCTGTCTGGCACCAAATACAAAACACATTCAGACATCTGAGACTGTCAAGACTTGACGAAAAGTAAGATTAGAGAGCTAATTAATCTCACCATACATTTTCAAGCTCTTTCAGACATGCATCATCACATAGTTTTGGTTTCTCCTCTAGGGGCAAACCAGCTGACTGAGCATCAGATGGGCGTTACAAAAGGCTCGAAACTCCAAAAACTAAACCAATCATATCCCTACGTGTAATAAAGGTCAACTCATCCTCATATATAGTCGTCTTTAAAGCTTGTATCCTAAGTTCTGACCTCAAGCACTGCACTTTCATGCCTTGAAGTTTGGCTCTGCCAAGTTGAAGATTGGTGGAAATACTTTTAGCATATGATGACCCTAAACCAATAGAAAGCAGAGTCATCAAACATGCAGTAGTAAACCCTTTTTAATATAGGGGAGCACTATTTTCACATCTAATTTTGATATTTTCACATGGCTCACAAGAGAGTAATGTGGGTTCCACCTTTACGTGAGAAGAAAACATGTGAAAATATCAAAATTACATGGAAATATTATTTCCCTTAATATTGTTAGAATTTGAGCTAAAATTTAAGGTGCTTTTAATAATTATTTTAAGTGAATCCATATATCAATGTGTTCTACTCCATAAGTAGATTAAATTAAGTATTTGAAAGCTCAAATCCATAAAATAATGAATGAGATATTAACACCCAAAGATTACCCTTGGAAATGATAAATGATAATAAATATATGTGGGAAGCCAAGTCCCACATCGGTTACGAACTAAAATCTTAATGGGTTTATATACAAGAAATATGCTCTTAGGTTTGGCCCCCAAGGGGCACTCCACTTTTGTGGAAGCGAGAGTACCCAGTCAAGGCTTGGTTTGAACCCACGTGCATCGTTGATTGACCGGCCTAGCTCAAGCTTGTGAGTTTGGGTTCTTATATACAAAATTTATTTAAATTTTTATTTATTTAAAATTTATTTTATTTAGTTCTATTATTAAAACTGTGTCGTTTTAATAAATCTTATTTATTATCAAAAATTGTGTCGTTTTGAGAAGTGGTGTCTACTGAAAGGCTATCAGTCTGAATGGACGCCCCAAAACTGTCGTTTTGTCGCGCCTTTTCTGCTATGGCTAAAACTACGTCGTTTTATGGGTCTGAATAAACGCGTCCATTCTGCAAAGGATCAAAACTACGTCGTTTTGACCAAAAGTTACCATGACTTTTCAGAAGCATCCTTGCCTTTTTAAGTGCCAAGTGTCCATCCGAAGAGTCACCAACCCCTCCTATAAATAGATAGGGTGCCCGCCCATGAAAATCATTCAATTCACAAGCATTCAAGTATTCTAGTCTTCTAGTCTTATTCATTTCATAAGTCCGTTAGAGTTTATTTATTGAGAGAGTTCTGAGCATTTCTTTGATTCGTTGAGTATACTTTTTTGTTGTGCTGCAAAAGTATACGTTGTTATTGTATCAAGTGCTATAAAATTCTAAACACCGTACGGAGGACATAATTGTCTTAAGGACATAGTACAGAGTAATAGCTTTGACATACTGATTTTATACATTGGTGTACAACAAATAATATATATATATATATATATATATATATATATATATATATATATATAGTGTTCATTCACTTTCCCTAACAAATATATAGTAAAAGTTATCATCAGACTCTATTTAACTTAAATTGAACAGCTATAGGTCAAATAAATCAATTAAAACCAGAGTAATCCAGAAAAAAATAGCAACTTTTTTTAAAATATATATAAAACCCAGAAATTTTTACTAATATATGTGAACTATGTTCGAATATATAAGGCTTAATCATGATTATACTGGACTTATGCTCATTCTACAGCATTTTCCCCCTTTTATGAGGAATTCTACAACATATTCTTACTCTCCAAATAGCTAAATGCATATATAAAAGGCTAGAAAATGAATTATTAACAATGTAATAAACTGACAAAAGCAAATAAATAAGCATAGGTCTATAAGAATTACCTAGTGGAAGTAGATGCAGAGATATTGAAGCCATTTTTACTTTCCTTTTGTCTTTCTTTTTCTGAAGTTTCAGTCTCCAAGCAGTCGATTATAATATTCGAATGTGGATAACGAAATCAATGAACGCTTATATATTCTGAGTCGAATTACCAAACATTCCCTCCGTTTATCATATAATTACCAAATTATCACTCTTATATAGAAATAAAATAAAACCCATATTTTTATAATCTTACGATTCACTGGGTATCGGGGTTTTGCGGAGAATCAAAGCCAAGCTCGAGGGTACTTTCTCTCTCTAGAAAAAGCGTGAAATGAAATTTAATTGGGTGTTTTGAATTTGTTTGTAATAATATTTTTTTTCTTAGGTCTTATGAGTATAAAACATGAATAATTCTTGAATTGTCAGATTTTTTTTGGGTGATCTCTCTTTTTAAACAAATTGTGGAGAAATAGGTTGAATTTTCTTGAACTTAAAAAGAGGATCATTACTATATATATATGTAACTAAGAAAAAAAAATCATTCATTAACATTTTATTTCTTGCTGAAGGTGGAAATTCTTGGTTACTAAGGATGGTTGAAACTCTTTTTCAAGATATCTTTAGAGTTATCGGACTGGATCCAGATGGTAAAAAATTTGATAAAGGTAAGAAGTTTATAAACTAAATACTTGTTGGTCCAAGGTGCAGTTTGTTCCATTTGATCTTGATCCAATATATTTTTTGTTTCTTCAACAATTGGACTAGATTTTGAGTGTTCTCTTTATGAGGATTGTGACTACATGATATGGTGTTGATTATGTTAATTTAATGCAAGGGACTAAGGGAAGGAGTTATTTTGTACTAGGTTGCCAATATCGTTTAGGACGATAACACCTGATTAGTTGCTTTATTTTATCAATTTCATAACAGTAAAGGGCTGGGAAAGCTACACACATGTATCATTCATTATCTGCATAGGAAGAGGAACAAAGATGTTTTGAAAGAGTGGAATATTCTGTTTGTATAGTGCAATCAACTTTCTCGTGTCAAGTCTTCTCTTTTTTCTGGGTCAATGAGTTATACCTCCGAGATATTCTGTCCCGTGCTTCGATTTTTTTGGAGAAGTTGGCACTTGGCTAATCTTTGTTTCCTGGTGCCTTGGGGAAGTATCAAAATTTTAATTTGTTCCGTAGTGCATTGGGCAATATAGAATTTTAAATAGGCTTTCCCCTCTTGAAAGGTGCTTTGGGTTGGTTTTAAGGGGATGTTTCCCCTGCAGAGAGGGGTTTTGGGAGCTGATAGATATAGAGTTGTTGCTTTCCTTGGGTGGTTCAGCCCCCTCTGGCTGTTTTGGTTTGTAATTTTAATAGAGTATATTTATTAATAAAAATGGAAAAGGGGATATTTCCTGATATCATCTTCAACAACTTTGTGTTTCTTTGTTTTTTTTCCTTCTTTTCTAAGTTTCCTATGGCCCACATCACTACTAATACTTGTACATCAGCCTTGCAAAAACTGGCACCTTTTTCCGAGTGTGTTGAATTATTGGCATGTTTCTGGCATTTTTCAAAATCTATGTCGAGCACACCCAGAAAATCGACAATCTTTGCAAGATTGAGGGTTTACTTAGTTGTTTTCTAATATTCTTTTCTTTGTAACGTAACACCTATGAATTTTTAGCTCTTTATCTTGCGGTTTTTATATGAGATTGTAATATGCTTGTGATCTTTATCTTAGTGAGATTTGATGATTATTTTTCTATGGGTGAAAAATATAATATCAGATTGTAATGAGGTATAATAGTTGGTGCTGCAATGCATTATGCAGTTACTCGTATCGAGGCAAAGAGCGAGCAGTTTGACATGTATATGCAGCTAGATGTGAATACAGATATATATCCTATGCATCAAGGGGAGAAGTTTATGATGGTATTAGCAACCACGCTAAACTTGGATGGAACACCTGATACTGGCTATTTCACTCCGGTAATCTCTTTCAGGCTTTGTGTTTTACATTGAAATTAAGTGGCTAATTGCTTTTTACTTTCAATATTAGATTTTGTGTGACCTTTTGGGTTCTAGATTCATTTGTTTACAGAATAGTTAGGTCTTCACATTCAAAGCTTATGTTCATGGTGTAGTGTTATGGCTGTAAATGATTGTTATAAGTATGTTGCAACTTACACCAATGAAGTCGCATTTCTCACTCTGTCGAAATGGTTTTGTTTTTCCTAAACAAAAGTAGCACTTGCACCTAAAATTGTATAGGCTGTGTGAGACTTCTGTTCATTTTGAATTTGTTTCCTCATATTAGGCAATATTGATAGGGTAATATTGCACATGCTTACTGAACCTATGCATTTTTTAAACAATAATTATTTGACAACGGCACATACTTTGTATAGCTGCTTACTGGTAAATCTTAACTTGAATTAGTAGAGTATGAACTTGTTTTTACATCTTAAAATGATAGTACTGTTTTATTCTTTTTAAAGGAAAACTGGCTGTTATATTGAATCAAGCAAATGTGAATTCTCAAGGTATATTCTAAGCCTAAGGTGTCCCCATATTTTGATTAAAATGGGAACTTGTAGCTATCTGGTAGTGATCGAGTAGTCCAAGATTACTATCTTCTATAGCTATGTACTAATAATACTACAATGACAATGATATCTATGACTCAACTTTAATGTATAATTAAATGACATTAAAGATTAATTCCTAGTATTTCCTGTTTGTGGGGAAATGAACTAATAATGCGCGCACACACACACACACACTACAACATCAATAATAATTTTTGTTCTACTGATTTTTCCAATTCTCAGGGAGGGCGAAAATCCCTTGCAGACAAGTTCGAGTATGTTATGAATGGGAAATTATATAGGATCTCAGAGGAAGGTTCAGGACCTAATGTTAAAGCGTAAGCATGCGTATCTTATTTACATTTCCCCAAAATTTCTGTGTACCTGTTTATGGCATATAAACATATATTCTTGCTTATTTAGTTTTATTTGGTTTTCCTGCACGTGTAGTTGATTTTTTCATAGTCAATTGTCTTGATTGATATTTGAATTTGGCTTTCAGGGACATATATGTTTCATTTGGTGGACTGCTAATGATGCTGAAGGGGGATCCGTCCATTGCTGCTAAGTTTGAACTTGATCAGAGGTTGTTTATCCTGATGAGGAAGGTACGGGTGCTTTGTTACTTGAACTAACTTGATCCCTTTTGGTTCTAGAAAGCAATCGCTACGTAATTTTTTCTTGAACCATTAAAGTAACAAGTATGGGAAAAAGTTCAGGAAGTTAGAAGAGAAGTTTGTCTGGTTAATCGATGAAAATTAATGCTGTATTTATGAGGATTCAGAGAATAATACCCCTAATATTTTTCACCTTCTTTTGTATTTTCAGGCCGAGAGGCAGTAGTTGGATGGCTCATATCTCGAGTGTCTAAATCCCTTACTCCAAGTTTAACCACGCTTATGTTGTTGTATTGCGTAATATATTTCACATTTTGATTAAGGATGTCTTAAATTCTTACATGTTAGTATGTTTGGATGATTACTTATTTACTTGGTGTTTTGTGTATGGAAAATGATACTGAAATTTTACTACCTGCAGGTTTATGGATAGTTGACAAAGGAAAACAACACTATGTTCCATGATTCATGGCTAATTTTATGCAATAAAAGATAAAAAAGAATAAAATTAGGTTAATAGTGTTGGAATTATAATCCAAAGTAATATAGTACCGGTATTATTGTTTTTTGGAGGGAGTATGAAGGCAGGCATATTCTGCAAACAAAGGATGAGTTTGTGGCCGGCTTGCACCGGATGCTTCCCATGGCAAAAAGAAAAGGAGAAAAAAAAAACATTAGGCTTCATTAATTTATGGGCAAATTAATAGAATGAAAATTAATAGGGCAACCCGATAAACTGATTTTCATTTTCACTTATAAATTCAGTCGTATGGATGCTAAGAGTAAAATTATATATATATATATATATATATATATATATATATATATATATATATATAGTCTGCTTCTCCAGCGAACTGGAAGGAGTAACAAATCGGCTATAGCGACAAAAAAAACCGTCGCCATAGCCGGTTAGCTCTTAGTTTGCTCCCTCTAATTTGCTGGGAGAGTCTGGTTATATATATATATATATATATATATATATATATATATATATATATATATATATGGGCTATATATATATACACAGCTGTGTATTACACAGTAGGCCTATGACGACAGATTTTTTGGGTTATAGCGATGGTAAACTGTCGCCATAGCCCAGAATAGCTATGACAACGGGTGAAACCGTCGCTATAGTCCAAAAAATCGTCGCTATAACCTACTGTGTAATACACAGCTGTGTATACACATTTTTTCCTATATATATATATATTGAGGTTGTGGAGCACTACGATTATAATAATGTTAAATAACAATGAAATAAGATCTATAATAAGGTATCTTCAAAAAATGGGTGTCCTCAATACACTAATTGTTTTATCTTAATATTTTTATTAGTAATGATTCAAATATGTTAATAGATAAAGCATGGTATTAAGTTTAATCATACAAAAAATTAGAATCATTAAAAATGTTATAATTTTTTTAAAAATTAACCATTAAATTTTTAATAAAAAAATGCTAATGGTCATCAAATATCAAAGTAAAAGTGCTCGATTACTTTTATTGTTGGATCAATTATATTATTCAATATTATAAATTAATAGATAAATATACTCTTCAAAACTATAAAATTTGGTATATTAAATAAAACTGAAGAGAAATTAGGTTCTCAAAAAAAATTGAAGAGAAAACTAGTAGAGGAGAGTCGAGTGGTTGTTTTTGTTAAATTAGTGACTACTATTATTTTGAAGAATTAATAACTATATATGATAAGATATTAAGAGATCTTATCAAATAATTTTATAGTTTTATCGAATTATTTTAGTTGGTTATTAGTCAATACTGATAATTTTATCAAATTATTTTGGTTGATTATTAGTCAATACTGATAATTTTATAATTTTATCGAATTATTTATATTATAAAAGATTAATAAAATTAAGAACACAAATGATGATTAAGGGAGAATAGCATTCTTATTTCATATATGTTGTCATTGTATGTCTCTAACCCATTCTCTTTACAATGCTACTATTTATGGTATAAGGACATCAATATTAAGGGGTTACAAAACTCACAGGTCATGAGTTTCATAACTCAATGGAAGTTTCAAATCATTACAATCAAAGATAGGGATAATGAATCTAGACATCCATTATATGAATCTAGACAAAAAATAATTTAGATGACAAGTTATTCATATTATTATTTGCATAATTAATAATGTCTAGAAATTTCTATCGAGAAAAGGGGTTTGGTCACCTAATTGCGCGCCAATAGGAAGAAATCCTTATCGGAAAGCCCCCTCTTTCCTGGGAACGATCTGGTTGTTAATATTGTGAGTTATAATAATCATGAATAAATGTTGTTCAAAATATTGAGGGGATTTTTATGAAGTATTTGTTATAAATTTTGGCGTATTATTTGATCCCCCACTTACCCTTTTTTCAAAACTGTCGGTAGAAATTATCTCAGTTTGTTATATATATATATATATATTATAAGTTTTATTTTTTATGAAAAATAAAATTTATTATATTTTATTCTGCACGTCTGCATAGTGTTTGCATAGTAAATCAGAAAATTAAAATTTTCAGACGATTCGACGCTCGTGAATATTTACTGTGCGTCCGTGATTTTTAAATTCAAATAGTATCCTTTTCATTCTCCTATAAATAAGATGCTTAGTTTAGAATTGAAAATCACACCAGAATCAGAGAATTCTTTTTCTATAATATTGAGCGTATTTCTTTAGAGTTTAAGGAAGCTTTGAGTGTAGAAAACAGTGCAAGTTTTCTTCAAGAATATCCCCGTTATACCAATTGGAATACTCTCTTTTTTAAGGTAAGAGATATTATTTTTATTCAATATTTGTGACGCCCCCAAAATAGGTCTAATCCACCCAACCCATTCTGAGTCGCCAAATACATGGTATAGAAAATAACTACAACTTTATTAGTACAATTGTCGTGCAAAATACAATAACACATATGTTGTTAGTTTTGATACAAATATATACTAACTGTGACTCTAGGCACCAACTTGGATAGCACGTCACAATGACACTTTACATAAAGGTACAGTCAATAACTGTTTTTGAAATTAAAATCTTTGAAAAATGCTCAAGAAAATCTTTGTACATGGGAGGCCATGCGTCTAGGTTATGATAGATATCACTATCATGTTCTTTCCAATGGTGAGTCTTCTCTTGACTTATAATTATCTCCACTGTCTGCAATTGAAAATTATATTTCAACCAAACTCTAAAATTATATAAGTAGTGCTCGTAGATATACTCAACAAGTGGATGTGCACAACCCTGTCTTATGATAATTCGTAGGTCATTAGACATCTTGTATGATAGTGGCAAAACACCCTTCCAAAGTTGGGTTCACCTCACCTTATTCGGTTCACCAAAATTAAATATCAAATAACGTATACAACACGACACACTTATCTAAAGTTCTCAATAAAATTATTTTCATACTATTTAGGGAGAACCTCAACAGCTATAGAGCACCGTTCTATTCCCCTGTTATCCCCGCTCGACCCGACAACACTCTTATTACCTGAAAGGAATTATGAAACAAAAGGGTGAGCACAACTAGCTCAGTAAAGAATATCATAACTAAAGATAATTAAATTATCAATAGCCTTCATCAGTAATGAATCAAAGATTTAGAATATATGGTAGATGATAAAACTTTTCAACCATAGTTGCAGCGGAACGAACAATCCATTAGAAGAGTCAAATAGACCATAAAGTCTATTATCTTCTCCATGTTAAAAGTCCACCAACAATGTTTTATTCCTGTAATATCAATCAACAGTTTCTGTCAACAATCATGTGAATAACTTATAATCATATTTGTGGTTCTAAATTTCTCTTCTCATCCAGGACGAAGATAATTTTCATCACATGTCTTTACCTAAAACATCAAAGATCATAGTTATATCAAATCACAGTTCCTGTTCATAATAATACTAATAGGTTAATCTTTGCACTACGGGCCAAAGATATTCATTAACAGTTCATCTTTGCACTACATGCCAAAGATATTCAGCAACAGGTCATATTTGCACTACAGGCCAAAGATATTCAACAACAGGTCATCTTTGCACTACGGGCCAAAGATATTCATCAACAATTCATCTTTGCACTACATGCCAAAGATATTAATATCTCAAAAAAATACATAATCATTTTAGAATTTATATAAACCATAATTATAACCATGTTGATCAATTCAGCTTTGCACTTAAGCTAAAAATATTCAATTATAAATTCAATGGTCATGATCATACTAGTCAACGATTCAACTTTGCACTACTGGCCAAAGAGAACCCATAGTCACGATCATACCAATAATCTACCCATCTTTACACTCAAGTCAAAGAGAAATTTCTTCACCTAGAATTATAAATATATTATATATGATAATAAAAAAAATATGATCAAAACATAGATTTAATTTCAAGAGTAAGATTCATAAATCAACGATAATTTGGTCAGAAAAAGAAACCAATTTTGTCGTGAATAGTAACTCGTGAATAGTAACTCATGAATAGTAACCCATATTCATACATAGTACCGTATACGAAAATAATATCATATACATAAATAGTGCCATATACATGAATATAGTGCCGTATACGTGAATAGTAACCCCAACATGAAAAAGGTAGAAATTCCACAATAAAACTCATATCAATAATTCGGCATAATGATATTGAAGAAAATAATATCATTTAAGAAGAAAATAACATCCCTTACAATCCCTTAAAATCCCTTACAATCCCCTACCTCAAAAGAGCAGTACTTCTGACTGGAATATCGGATATGACGCCGAAGAAAATTTGCACTGATTAGCAACTCTCAAAGTATCAAAATACTCACAAAATACGCTCGATAATATAGGGAGAGAAAACTTATGTTTCTGGTGTGATTTTTAATTCTAACTCAGCACTCTATTTATAGGAAAATGTTAGAACGCCAAAGCAGACTTAACCTGCAACCTAATGGTTTTGTCTGCTACTATTCCCACCCACCACTTTTGAAATAAAATTTTAGCACATTTTTCACCAACCAAAGGTGGGGCCCACTCATTCTAGAATTTTCCACCAAAAATCATTTATAAACATAATTTCCGAATCAGCCACATCTTAAAATTCATAACAAATCATACATTAAATTTTAATGGTTCAAAATTTGTGGACATGTACTCAACTTATATATGTATAACATATCCAAAAAAAACAATGATCCAACGATCGGATTAAAAACTATAATTCACGCAATATAGCTTAAGAACACTGATTTTTCGAATTATGAGTCCTTCAGACCAGTTTCATTTAAATAGTCACCATAAAAAATCCACAATGATTTTTTGGGTGATTTCAATTTCTACGGTTAGCTTACTTCCAGAGCTTTCTTTTAAAATCTGACTCATTTCCTAATTCATTATACACAAGAGTTTTAGATTTTATAAAATCAAGTAATAAACTAATTTTCTAAAAATTTCCAAATTTCGTTCTTCATTTCGACAAAATACTAATAAAACACCTTAGCATTGATTCCTTCATTTATATCCATATAAAAATATATATTTTCTTATCATATAAATCAATAAATAATTATTCACAAATAATATTACAGAATCACAATAATAACAACCAGGTCGTTCCCAGGAAAGAGGGGTCTTTTCGATAAGAATTTCTCCTTACTGGCGCGCAATTAGGTGACCAAACCTCTCCTTGACAGAACTTTCTAGACATTGCCAATAATGCTATCTAATAATATTATTCAAATAATATAAATTATTGATAGGAAATACTATGCCGTGACAATTATTGAAACAATAATAATATAAAATATCAATTATTGAATCAATAAAATAAAATATTGAACAGTAATTACTGTAACAATTATTGAGTAGAGCCTTCTTATGTAAGAATCAATAATTCATAAATACTGTGCAATACCATGTGCTACTGTGCAACCACGCATATTACTGTATTTTAACCACCAGGTATTTCAACGATGTTAACGGTAACAACTACGTCGTTATTTATAAAAACTCAAATTTGTCGTTTTCTTCATCCGAAAGTTATTCTGTTATGGGGCCCACAAATGGCTACGCCGTCATACGAATATTCTCCGACAGCAAGAATATTCAACGACCAAACGAATATTCCCCGACAACAATGAGTATTTTATAGCCACTTGCTTATTTTATAAACTTTACATATATCACCCTTAACTTTAACTATTTATTCATTTAAGCATTTATTGAATAATAATTATAAAAAAAATTGAATACTTTTATTTCATAAAATCCGGGGTCTTACAATATTCATAAGAAATAATATTTTCTTCCATACTTCGTAGTATGTGAGTAATATTATTTCATTTCAAATTCCAAATTCTATACTCCTTTTGTTAAGTTTTGGCTTCTATACTCCATGAAATTAGTAGAATATCCTTGAAATTTGCGCTTCATCTAGTATCTTTTCATGAAAATATTATTCTGAGCATTCTTGATAAATTTTAATATTTTCATATCGGGGTACTATTCACGGGATACTATTCCTGAATTACTATTCATGGGATACTATTCACTCGAGTACTATTCACCTGGAGTACTATTCATGATAAAAATTGATTTCTTTTCGGTCCAAATCATTTTTGATACAATATTATTCTTGAATTTTACTCCACAAAGCAGTATCATGTTGATAATTTGGACATTATTGAATTCTGGATAAATTAAATTATAAATCTTTAAAATTTATCCTTTGCTTTCATTTAATTGAATTCTTATATCATTATCATCATCCTCATACTTATATTATTATGAAAGTCATTTTTGGCCCGTAGTGTATAGATGGACTGTTAATTGGTATGATTATGACAAGAGATTATTCGGTATAATCATGACCCGTAATGTTACAAATGATGTGGTAAAAGTCCTCATTGGCCCGTAGTTCATTGATGGACAGTTGTTGGCATGATCGTGACCATTAGTGATTACACGAATATCCTTGGCTCGTAGTGCATGGATAATTCGTGGACGTGATATTAATGAATATCCTTGGCCCGTAGTGCATGGATAATTCAGTGATGTAGATTATTTATTCAGTTGAGTCTCAGCGATAAAATTTATTGGGAGATTGCATATTTAAATTTGATGTTGAAAGTAAATATTCATGATTATATGTAAAGTCCTTAAAGGAATATATGTACAAGGACTTAGTGGTAGATTAAAATTGTTAGGTTGATTTAAGCTATTAATGTTTATCATTCTGTAATGAATGTATAGATGAAAAGATCAAAGCTGTTAGGTTGATCTATATCTTGAGATGTAATAGATAGACTTCAATAGTATCAGAGTCTATCAAGCTGATCAAGAGATTGCAGAAGCCAATGCAGGATTGTAGAGCATCGAGAATCGTAGTGTGTCTGCCTTGAAGGGCCTCTCCTGGAATCGTAGATTGGTCCAAACGTTTGCCGAGCCAACTCAGAGATCGTAGTGTGCTCTCGGAAGCGTAGAGTCTGCATGTGAGACCCCAAATTTTATGAATAAATATTTAAATTTCTCAAAATATTTTTTTTGAATATTATGGTGTGGATTTGATAGAATGTTATATTTGTGGGTAATATTTATAAATTTTGCAAAGTATTCAAGTTGTTATAAAATATTTGATTGGTCGGGAATATTTTTTTTGTCGGGGAATATCTGTACGATGGCACAATCATTGGTGGACCCCACAACGGAAGTATTGTCGTAGTAAGAAAACGACATAATCATCTTTTTATAAAAATAACGGCGAAAGTGTTACCATTAAAATAATTGAACTACTCCGTAGTAAAAGTACAGTAATACGCGTGGTTGCATAGTAGCACACGATATTGATTATTGATGCTTACGTAAGAAGTCACTCAGTTATACTCAATTATTGTTACAGTAATTGCTGCATCATATCTCTCATATTATTGATTCAATTATTGTCACAGTATCATCTGCATAATATGTTATATTATTAAATCAATAATTGAGACATCAAAATTATTCATATTATTATTTGCAATATTGACAATGTCTAGAAGTTCTGTTAAGGAGAGGTTTGGTCACCTAATTGCGCGCCAATAAGGAGAAATCCTTATCGAAAAGCCCCCTCTTTCCTGGGAACGACCTGGTTGTTAAATATTGCGAATTATAATATTAATGATGAATAAGTTAGTGTTGATTAAAGATGAAATTGATTGTTCCATTGTGTTGGAATTATTAGTATTAGTGAAAATCGACATTTATTTCGATAATAATTGATGTCTGGAGGTTATATTGACCAACCGGGTAATTAACCAGATAAATGAGCAATTAATTGATATTGATTCACATGATTATAACTATTTGTTCACATGTGTGTGCTATTGATTCACATTCATTTACTATTAGGGTAGTTGGTGCAAGATTAATAATACTTGCATGACTAAGTTAAAAATGGAGGTATAGATGGAGGTACTATACTGTAATTCGTATTTTCACATGCTTAGAACTATTGAGTCACATGATTTACTATTGATTCACATGATTTACTATTAGGGGAGGTGGTACAAGTTTGATAATACATGCAGGACTAAATTAAAAATGAAGGAAAAGAGGAAGGTATTATACTGTAATATTTCGAGCCCCAAAACGTACAATTATCAAAACTATATTTTTTTATAAATAAAAGTTCATTCCTTCATTATTTTTCACCAATTCACTAAAGCTATCGAGCAATTATTATAGAAAGAAAGAAGAAGAGAAGTCTGCTACCTCACTATTCCAGTATCCAGTCTTTTTTTGAGGTAAGGGGTATTATTTTTTCGTATTCATGAAGAGAGTTATTTTCTTTCAATACTCATAAGGGTTGTTATTCCATTCTTTATTATTATATCGGAATAACCTATCTATGCGAAGTACCGCATATATGGTGAAATTCTTCTGTTATTCCATTCTTTATTATTCTATTAGAATAACCTGTCTGTGCAGTCTATCGTATGCCTGGTGAATTATGTTATTATTCCATTCTTTATTATTCTGTTGGAATATCCTGTTTGTGCGGATTACGCATGACCTGGTTCCATTCTTTATTATTATGTTGGAATATCCTATCTGTGCGGATTACGCATGACCTGGTTTCATTCTTTATTATTCTGTTGGGAATAACCTGTCTGTGCGGTCTATCGCATGCATGGTGAATTCTTCTGTTATTTCATTCTTTATTATTCTGTTAGAATAACCTGTCTATGTGGATTACCGCATGCATGGTGAATGATCATTCATATTCATTCTTTTATTAAATCATGGAAATGATCTGTCTACGTGGATTACCGCATGGCGGGAGAAAATCTATTTGCAAATTCGTATATTCTATTATACTTATATGGGATATTATTTCTGTTGTACTCGTCATGAAATATCATTTCTTTGGTATTTTTGTGTTACGAGTTACTATTCACCCGGTTACTATTCACTCTAGTATTATTCACTCGGGTATTTGGGACACTTTTCATGCCGGAGTACTATTCATGAGTTACTATTTATGGGTTACTATTCACCTAATTACTATTCACTCTAGTATCATTCACTTGGGTATTCGGGACACTTTTCGTGTCGGGGTACTATTCACAGGGTACTATTCCCGAATTACTATTCACGGGGTACTATTCACCCGAAAAATATATTTCTTTTTCTGTCCAAATTATTTTTGGTACATAAATATTATTCTTGAATTTTACTCCACAAAGCAGTATCATGTTGACAATTTGGACGTTATTGATTTCTGGATAAATTAAATTATAAATCTTTAAAATTTATCCTTGAACTTATTTTATCGAATTATTATGTCATTGTCATCATCCTCATGCTTATATTGTGATGAAAGTCATCTTTGGCTTACGTGCATAGATGGACTTGGTATGATTATGACCAGGGATTATTCGGTATAATCATGACTGTAATGTGACGAATGATGTGGTAAAAGTCTTCATTGACCTGTAGTTCATTGATGGACAGTTGTTGGTATGATTATGACCAGGGATTATTCGGTATAATCATGACCATTGATGATTACATGAATATCCTTGGCCGCGGTGCAGGGATGATTCGATTTTATTTATTAAGCTGAGTCTTAGCGATAAAGTTGATGAAAAATTTTTAAATCATAAAAGATAATAGATTTTATGCTTTACTTGACTCTTCTAATGGTTTGCTTATTTTCGCTGCAGTTGTTGATCTAAAACTTGTTGTCTATTGTATTCTATTAGTTGTTATACTGTTGAAGGCTAAGGATAATTTATTCTGCATTATCTTAGTCATAATATTTCTTACTGGGCTAGTTGACCCTTTCTTTCATTGTTCTCTTCAGGAAATGAGAATATAGTTGGGACGAGTAGGGGAATGGAGTGATGGTCCAAGATAAATGGCTTTAATAGTCCTCACTATTCTACAGAATAATGTGATAATAATTGTAATGAGGACACCATTGAGTGTGGATATTATCTATATGACAATATTCTTGTTTAAACTCTCAGCTATGTTTTGTCGTATTTTACACGATTGTTGTATAATTAAGTTGTATTTGATTTTTGTACCATGTATCTGGTGACTCAAGATGGGTGATGTATACCTATTTTGGGGGCGTCACAGTTGGTATCAGAGCTTAGGGATATGATCCCTGGCTGAGATGTGAGATAAGAACTAGGAGGGGAGAGACGGAGAATTCTTTCGCTAGTATGACCTACCTAAGTTTATTTGGTATTTAATTGGTTGGTCAGAGTATAGGGATAATATGTGATATGTCAATTAACCCTTGTTTTGTGATAGTGTTTGAAAATGGCATATGAAAATGTTGAGATTAGCAATGAAGCACATGAGACTATTGAGTCACCAACGACCAATACCCAGGATAATGTGTAATAGAAAGACAATAATCCTCAGGTAAATAAAAACACCGATCAGATGATGAACGATGGGATGTTCAGAGGCTTTATGCAATTCATGCAACATCAGGCGAGAGAGACTCCTGTTCAAAATGCAGGTGGAAACAATGGTAACCCACGGTTGGTCACTGCTAAGCAGTTTAAGGAGCTAGGACCGCCAGAGTTTTTGGGAAAGCCAGAACCGCTTAAGGCAGAGACGTGGTTAAAGCAGATCACCAATATATTTGATGTCTTGGGATGCTCCGAGGAGCAAAAGGTTCCTTTGCCACATTTATGTTGCGCGAAGAGGTAGATTATTGGTGGGAATCTGTAAAACATACCCAGCCTGACGCACTCAAGATGTCTTGGGGGAAGTTCCAAGAGTTGTTCAATGACAAGTACTCTCCCGAAAGTATTCATCACATGAAGGAGGTTGAGTTTATCAAGTTGGAGCGAAAAATATGACCGTGTCGCAATACAAGGCTAAATTTGCGGAGTTATCCCGGTTTGCATCCCATTTGGTCGATAATGAGGAACGAATGACGCGAATGTTTCTAAGAGGTTTGAAACCCGATATACATCAATACCTCATTTCTCATAAACTTTGTTTATATTCAGATGTAGTGAATAGGGCTCAGTTATTGGAGCGTGTTAATGAGCCAGCCCAACAAAAGGATAACGAGCAACATCACGATAATAATCGTACTGGTGGCAACGGCCATCGGAACAATGATAACCATCGTGGGAGAAATTATCATGCCAAGAATGGTAACCACTTCGGTGGTAATCATGACCAAGATAATAGAAGTGGAAAATTTAAGAAGAGAAAATTTAACAATGATGGGAAGACGTCGGCAGTAGCACCAACACCCATTTTCAATGAATGAGAATGACCACCAATTGTATGCTTCAAATGCGGAGGGGAGGGACATATCAGTCCAAACTGCGTGATGCAGTCCAAAGCATGTTATAATTATGGAAAAGAAGGTCATCTAGCCCAATTTTGTCATGCACCAAAGTCAAGTCCAGCTGGGACGGTGGGACCAAAGGCGGATACGGATAACACAAAGTCGGTGGTTTCAGGAAGAACGTTTTTCGTGACTTCTCAAAAAGCGAGTAACCCGAATGAATTTAGCACCAGTTAGTTAATTATAAATTCTTGCGAGTCTATACCTTATTAGATACCTGTTCTACCCTTTCTTTTATCTCTCTTACTTGCGCTCAACGTTTAAATTTGACTCCTGAGAAATTAGACTTTGACTTATCGGTTGAAACTCGATTAGGAGAAACCTTCAATATCTCCACTGTTTATAAATCTTGTTTGATTCAAATCGACACTTTCACATTACCTGTCGATCTTATCACTTTGAAAATACTTGCCTTTGATGTGATTTTAGGAATCGATTGGTTATCTACTCATCATGCTTTTCGTAAGGTTGTTATCTTTTATATTCCTAACCAACCTGTTATAAGAATTCAAGCAACCAAACCACTAAAGTCATTCACTGTCATATCAAGAAATAAGTAAAGAGCCCCGAGCCTTTCGTTGTTGACTTCCAAGTCTTGGAATATACCGAAGCCAGAATATCCGTAGGAGACGTTGTGAATAACGGTGGCAAGTTGATAGGTATCAATGTGACGTACTATCAATGTCTTGGATGAGAGTCACAGTTTTTAAATGATATTTCTATTGTTAATAAATTTTTTGACGTATTCTTGAAGACTTCCTAGCCTACCCCTAGAGCGTGAAATCGAATTTTGTATTGACCCCAGTACAAAACCCATTTCTAAAACCCTTAAATATTTATTCAACCAAAATGAACGTATCATGCGCTAAGGACGTTGGCTCGAGCTGTTGAAGATTACTACTATACCATTCAATATCATTGTGGAAGAGCGAACGTGGTAGCTGACGCATTGAGTAGAAGATCGTATGCGTTTATGAGTGCGATAACACAAAGACCCATTTCGTATAACTTACAAATGATGAAGATAGAGTTAAAGACTCCAGGGATCCACGTAGTGATATCAAATATACGATTAGAATCGACTTTAATCGATAAAGTTAAAGGCCGCCCAAGCTACAGATCCGGAGTTGATAAATACGAAGAAGAATGTTCAAGAGGGCGTTATTCTAGAAGCAAGAGTCGATGAAGAGAGGAAATCTCAACCCTCAATTTAATTGGCCCATTTGAAATCCTCGATCGAGTAGGAACTGTGGCCTATAGACTCGTTTTACAGCTAAGTATGTCGCGTGTTCATAATGTTTTTCACGTATCAATGTTACGTAAATATGTGGACGACCCGAACCACATTATTGAATTAGAACTAGACGAGATAGCAGAAGATTTAATGTATGATGAGATACGTGTTAAACTCTTTAATAAGAAGGATCATATTCGACACTCAAAGGTCATACCTCAAGAGTTAGAATATGAAATGAAGTCAAGTTATCCTCATCATACCAGGTACGTACGTAAATTTCGAGAGTGAAATTTCATAGGGGAGATTGTGAGACCCCAAATTTTATGAGTAAAGATTTAAATTTCTCGAAATATTTTTTTTGAATATTATGGTGTGGATTTGATATAATGTTATAGTTGTGGTAATATTTATAAATTTTGCAAAGTATGCAAGTTGTTATAAAATATTCGATTGGTCGGGGAATATCCGTACGACGACACAATCATTGGTGGATCCCACAACGGAAGTATTGTCGTAGTAAGAAAATGACAGAATCATCTTTTTATAAAAATAACGGCGAAAGTGTTACCATTAAAACTGTTGAACTACTCGGTAGTAAAAGCACAGTAATACGCGTGGTTGCATAGTAGCACACAATATTGATTATTGATGCTTACGTTAGAAATCACTCAGTTATACTCAATTATTGCTATAGTAATTGCTGCATCACATCTCTCATATTATTGATTCAATTATTGTCACAGTATCATCTGCATAATATGTTATATTATTAAATCAATAATTGAGACGACAAAATTATTCATATTATTATTTGCAATATTGACAATGTCTAGAAGTTCTGTCAAGGAGAGGTTTGGTCACCTAATTGCGCGCCAATAAGGAGAAATCCTTATCGGAAATCCCCCTGTTTCCTGGGAATGATCTGGTTGTTAAATATTATGAATTATAATATTAATGATGAATAAGTTCGTGTTAATTAAAGATAAAATTGATAGTTCCATTTTGTTAGAATTATTAGTGTAAGTGAAAATCGACATTTTTTTCGATAATAATTGATGTATGGAGGTTATATTGACCAACCGGATAATTAACCGGATAAATGAGAAATTAATTGATATTGATTCACATGAGTATAACTATTTGTTCACATTGTGTACTATTGATTCACATTCATTTATTATTAGGGGAGTTGGTGCAAGATTGATAATACTTGCATGACTAAGTTAAAAATGGAGGTACTATACTGTAATTCATATTTTCATATGATTAGAACTATTGAGTCACATGATTTACTATTGGTTCACATGATTTACTATTAGGAGAGGTGGTGCAAGTTTGATAATACTTGCATGATTAAATTAAAAATGAAGGAAAAGATGAATGTATTATAATGTAATATTTTGAGACCCAAAACGTGCAATTATTGAAACTATATTTTCCAATAAATAGAAGCTCATTCCTTCATTATTTTTCACCAATTCACTAAAGCTATAGAACAATTATTATAGAGAGAAAGAAGAAGAGAAGTCTGCTACCTCACTATTCCAGTATCCAGTCTTCTTTTGAGGTAAGGGGTATTATTCTTTCGTATTCATGAAGAGAGCTATTTTCTTTCAATACTCATAAGGGTTGTTATTCCATTCTTTATTATTATGTTGGAATAACCTGTCTATGCGAAGTACAACATACATGGTGAAATTCTTCTATTATTCCATTCTTTATTATTTTGTTGGAATAACCTGTCTGTACGGTCTATCGCATGCCTAGTGAATTCTGTTGTTATTCCATTCTTTATTATTCTGTTGGAATATCCCGTCTGTGCGGATTACACATGACCTGATTCCATAGTTTATTATTCTGTTAGAATATCTTGTCTGTACGGATTACGTATGACCTGGTTCCACTCTTTATTATTCTGTTAGGAATAACCTGTCTGTGCGGTCTATCTCATGCATGGTGAATTCTTCTATTATTCCATTCTTTATTACTCTATTGGAATAACCTATTTATGTGGATTATCGCATGCATGGTGAATGATCCTTCATATTCATTCTTTATTAAATTGTGAAAATGATCTGTCTACGTGGATTACCACATGGCAGAAGAAAATCCATTTGCAGATTCGTATATTCTATTATACTCATCTGGTATATCATTTCTTTTGTACTCGTCATGAAATATCGTTTTCTTTGGTATTTTTCTGTTACGAGTTACTATTCATAGGTTTCTATTCACCTAATTACTATTCACTCTAGTATTATTCACTCGGGTATTTGGGGCACTTTTCATGCCGGAGTACTATTCATGAGTTACTATTTACGGGTTACTATTCACCCTAATTACTATTCACTCTAGTATCATTCACTCGGGTATTCGGGACAATTTTCGTGTCAGGGTACTATTCACGGGGTACTATTCACCAGAAAAATATATTTCTTTTCTTTCCAAATTATTTTTGGTACATAAATATTATTCTTGAATTTTATTCCACAAAGCAGTATCATGTTGACAATTTGGACGTTATTGATTTATGGATAAATTAAATTATAAATCTTTAAAATTTATCCTTAAACTTGTTTTATTGAATTATTATGTCATTGTCATCATCCTCATGCTTATATTATGATGAAAGTCATCTTTGGCTTACGTGCATAGATGGACTTGGTATGATTATGACCAGGAATTATTCGGTATAATCATGACCGTAATGTGATGAATGATGTGGTAAAAGTCCTCATTGACCTGTAGTTCATTGATGGACAGTTGTTGGTATGATTATGACCAAAGATTATTCGGTATAATCATGACCATCGATGATTACATGAATATCCTTGGCCGTGGTGCAGGGATGATTCGATTTTATTTATTAAGCTGAGTCTCAGCGATAAAGTTGATGAAAAATTTTTAAATCATAAAAGATAATAGATTTTATGCTCTACTTGACTCTTCTAATGATTTGCTTATTTTCGCTGCAGTTGTTGATCTAAAACTTGTTGTCTATTATATTCTATCAGTTGTTATACTGTTGAAGTCTAAGGATAATTTATTATGCATTATCTTAGTCATATTATTTCTTACTGAGCTAGTTGAGCTCACCCTTTCTTTCATTGTTCTCTTCAGGAAATGAGAATATAGTTGGGACGAGTCGGGGAATGGAGTGATGGTCCAGGATAAATGGCTGTAGTAGTCCTCACTATTCTACAGAATAATGTGATAATAATTGTAATGAGGACACCATTGAGTGTGGATATTGTCTAGATGACAATATTCTTGTTTAAACTCTCAGCTATGTTTTGTCGTATTTTATACTACTGTTGTATAATTAAGTTGTATTTGATTTTTGTACCATGTATCTGGAGACTCAATATGGGTGATGTATACCTGTTTTGGGGGCATCACACTGCAAGTCAAACAAGTGAAGATCGTAGTGTGCCAGTACTTAAGAGAAATCATAGTGTTCTCGTTTGCTTGTATCAGATCGAGCACCAAGTTGGCAAGACACCACGATCAGAATCGTAGAGCTTCATTTATCTGTGTCAGAAGCATCGAGCCCTGTCCATTTGTTTAAAGAATGAGTTGCAATAAATATGGAATGGGTTATAAACATTGAAGTCCTCGGGAGTCCCAATGACACAACAGTCATCCTTAGTATATAACAAAGAAGTGTATTGAAGAAGCTATGTAAAGTATTATGGGTCAGCAGAAAACACCTTTTCAGGTGTTAGGTGAGACAGCAGTCTGCTGTTTTAGGTGACACAACAGTCTGCTGTGTCAGTGGGCCAGACTGCAAATCAGAAGTTGTGCACAAAGTCTTCATCAGAGCTCAGAAATGTCAAATACATTTAATACTTCAACAAATGTCTTAAACGAATACATTTCAAAGGCATCATATATACAAAACATAAGCAGATGAAAATATCAAGCTAACATTGAACAAAAATGCTGAAGAACACTCAACGCTCAACTCTACGATCTGAAAGAGAAAGCTTGTTCAGCTACTCAGTTCTTTCGAACACAAGCTTAACGGCAATTGAGTAGCACTATTCAAGAACTCAACTATTATCAAGTGAAGAAGTTCTAAGTCAGAAGGACTTGAATAGTTCTATGTGAACTAAGAAGTACCAAGTCTGCTGGACTTGAAGAGTTCAAAAGTGAACTAAGAAGTTCTAAGACTATTGGTCTTGAAGGAATCTGTGAGATTCAGAGAATGTAAAGATATCCTTAGTGGATTTCCTACTCGAGGAGTAGAAGAGTGGACTAGGAGCTTTAAGTGCTCTGAACCACTTAAAAACACTGTCTCTCTTATATTCTTGCTATAACTGCTATAACTGCCATAACTGTTTAATTCTTATTAACTCGTTATATCTTAAAAGAAAAACAAAAAAAAATCACAATTCCGCTGTGTTTAAGTCATTATCAAAACTAATAAGTAAAAGAATTTAAATTATCTATTCAACCCCCCTTCTAGATAACTATTGTGCCCCTGAGAACTAACAATTGGTATCAGAGCAAGTTCTATCAAATAGCCTACAAAACTTAAGTAGATCTAATGGCACATCTGATAAGCGAATCAAAGACTGGAGGAGGCAGCAAGCCACCGATGTGCAACAAAGACAAATTCTCCAACTGGAAAGTTCGTATGCAAGCCTACATGGATTCAATAGATGAAGATCTATTTGAAACTATTCAGAATGGGCCCTACGTTCCTACAAAGCTTGCACCGACTTCAGATGACCCTAATAGAATTCAAATCAAGGTCAAAGAAGAATGGACTGACAACGAAAAGAAAGCTGTCCAACTCGACAAAAAGGCCAAGAATATTTTGTTCCAATCTCTAGAAGATGAGCTGTTTGAAAACGTGGTCAACATCAAAACAACAAAGGAAGTATGTGAAGCATTTCTCATCATGCATGAAAGAATAGAAGAAGTCAGAGAAAACAAGAAATCTCTTCTGACTCAGCAATATGAAATGGTTGCCCACGTTCCAAGAGAAAATGTCACTTCCACCTACGAAAGATTCTATGTTCTGCTCAACTCTCTTCGAGCCTTTGGGAAGATCTATCTAAATAAAGATCTAATCATCAAGTTCATGAGAGATTTACCTAGCAAGTGGGATACCAAAACCACTGCCATCAGAGAATTAAAGAATCTCCATGAAATGACTGTTCAACAGTTATATAACAACCTTTTCACGTATGAACTGGAGCTGACTCAACTAGCAGAAACTCTATCTAAAGGAAGAAAGAAGGACAAAGGGGTTGCTCTCAAAGAAACAGATAACATCTCCAAAGCTAACACTGAAAATGACTCTGACTATGACGAAGATGATGATGAGGATTTTGCTTTGCTGGTAAGAAGACTCAAAAGGTTCATGCGTCAAGGCAGAATAAACAAACCAAAGAAAGTCAACAACTATAACAGCCAGGAGCAGATAAATGACTATGCTATAACTGCAAGAAGCCTAGCCATTTCATTGCAAACTGCAACAAACCTCTTAGAGAATAACTAAAATGGAAATCAAATTCAAAGAAAGAATTTAAAGGTAACAAAAGGCCTCAGAAGAAAGACAAAGGTCTTGTAGCTGGAGGATCGTGGAGTGACTCAGACAATGACTCAACTCCCGAATCTGGAGATGATGAAAATCCTCAAATGGCAAATCTTTGCCTGATGTCTAAACATGCAAATGATAAGAAGAGCTCTGACATTCATGAAGTAAGTATAGATGATGTATTTGACTTTAACTCTCCTGATGTAGATATTGATGATTTAAGAACTGCACTACATGACATAACATCTGATATGCATCAATACATGAAATGGTTTAGAGTTCTGTCTAAAGATTATTCTCTTCTTCAAAAAGAGAAAGAGAAAGTTTAGGAAGAACTGGAAACAGCTCTTCTAAGTACTAACTCTCTCTCTAAATTTGAAGCTGAGAATAAGCTCTTAAAATAGACCAATGAACTGAATGCATAAAGAGAGTCAAGTCTAACCTCTAAAATTAAGGAACTAGAAAGGACTATGGAATAAATCCTCTTCTTCCATGGACTCACTGATCTCCAGTCAGAGAAGTGCATCTGATAAAACATGTTTAGGTTTTGGGGAATCCACCTCAGAACCATATGTGGAAAAGACAAAGGAAACTAGCTCTAGTAATGTTTCAAGTTTCAGTAGAAGCATTACATTTTTGAAATCCTCACAGAAGGAAGAACCAGTCCAACCCTGCTCTTCTGATCCAATCTATGTTCCAAGGAATAAAGGATCCCATGCTGGCCTAGGTTTCAAAAGAGAGAAGAATAACTTAGTCACTACTCTCCAACCACGAAGGATCATAGAGTCGAGTAAAATCAACTCCACGGACCAACCGAGAAGGAACAGTAGAGATAAGGCTCACTCCTCACAAATCATGAAACTCAAGGACACATGGAAAAAGGAGAATCAGTTTAAAGGAAGGACTGCTGAGAACCCACATAAGTCCAAATAGAGAAAGAATCCACATACACACATAAGCATGCATCATATTAGATGCTATGTATGTAATAAGATTGGTCAAAAGGCTGCAATATGCTACCATAATCCTATGCATGTGAGACCCAAAATCAAGTAAGTTTGGGTTCCCAAGGGTACTAACAAAGTAGGACCCATGCAAGTATGGGTACCAAAATGAGAGTTTAATCTTACCACAGGAACATAATTCCACGATCACAACCTGATATCTGGACAATGGATGCTCATGGCATATGATCGGGAACAAAGCCCTTCTGTCTAACTACATAGAGAAGGAAGGTCCTTCAGTCATCTTCGGAGACAATGGCTCTGGCAAGACAAGAGGATATGGCTCAGCTGGAAATGGTGCAGTGTCATTTAGTAAAGTAGCCTATGTTGAAGGATTACAACATAATCTTCTGAGCATAAGCCAACTCTGCAACAAGGGTCATCAAGTCACCTTCCTCAACAATCAATGTTAAGTCAGAGATCTAAAGACATCCTCTATAAAGCTAGCTGGAACAAGAGAAGGAAATGTCTATACTGTTAATCTTGGTCAACTGAGCTCGGACGAGACAATATGCTTTCTGGCTAAAGCATCTGAAGAAATGAGCTGGTTATGCATAGAAGACTGTCTGATCTCAATTTCAAAAGCATGTCTAAACTTGCCTCCAAGGGTCTAGTAGTAGGCTTACCCAAATTCAGCTTTGTCATAGAAAGGCCATGCAATACCTGTCAACCTGGAAAGCACACTAGAAGCTCATTTAAGAGCAAAACTATTAACTCAATTGACAAGCCTTTGCAGCGACTTTACATGGATCTATTTGGGCCAATTCCAACAACAAGCCTGAGAGGGAAGAGATACTCATTGGTTGAAGTGGATGACTACATCAGATTCACATGTGTGTTCTTTCTAAACTCAAAAGATGAAACAAGTTCCCAACTAATCAAGATGTTTAGACTTGTGATGAATGAGAAAAGGGAGAAAATCAAGGCTATAAGGAGTGATCATGGCAGAGAATTCGACTTCTTTGAGATGGACCAGATCTGCACAGACAATGCATCAATCATAACTTCTCAGCTCCATAGACTCCTCAACAAAATGGAGTAGCTGAGAGAAAGAATAGAACGTTGATAGAGGCTGGAAGAACTCTCCTAGCAGCAGCCCATCTGCCTGAATACTTCTGGGCAGAAGCTATCAACACTGCATGCTACACTCAGAACAGATTGCACATAAACTCAACGATAAAAAAGACTCCTTACGAACTGTGGAAATGAAGAAAGCCAAGTGTTAGCTACTTTCATGTATTCGACTGTGCATGCTACATTCTCAATAATGGGAAACAATATCTAACAAAGTTCCAACCCAAGTCAAATGAAGGAATCTTTCTCAGATATGCCACAGACAATAAGGCCTATAAAGTGTTCAACAAGAAAACGCTGAGTGTTGAAGTCTGGATTCACATCATCTTCGATGAAACAGACTTGGACAAACCAGTGTCTCAAGACACTACGAACGATAGTTCAGACACTACAAACGAGGTCGTTGAGCTCAACACCACGATCGTAGTTCCAGAAAATGAAATCGTTGAGCAAGGAGATGAGATCGTAGAGAGGACTACGCAAGACAATGAATCTCCGCATCAAGAATCAGAAATTGATCTTGAAGGTCTCAGACAAGAAGGCATCAGAACAGATGTTCCAACAGGAAATATATGGGAAAAAGATCACACTCAAGACTTAATCATTGGAGATCCAAATGCAAGAGTCAAGACAAGAGCTGCCACCCAGAATGAGTGTTTCTATCTAAGCTTTCTATCACAAATAAAACCCAAGAAGATATAAGATGCTATAGAAGACTCTAGTTGGATAGAAGCCATGCAAGAAGAACTAAATCAGTTTGAAAGAAGCAAAGTATGGAGATTAGTTCCAAGACTAAGAAGCCATCCAGTCATTGGCACCAAGTGGGTCTTCAGAAACAAGATGGACGAAGATAGAGTAATAACTATAAATAAGGCAAGATTAGTGGCCAAAGGTTACTCTCAAGAAGAAGGCATTAACTACGACGAGACCTTTGCACCTGTTGCAAGATTAGAAGTCATCAGAATATTCTTTGCCTTTGCTGCTCACATAAAATTCAAAGTCTTTCAAATGGATGTCAAAAATGCATTCCTGAATGGTGAACTTCAAGAAGAAGTGTATGTGGAGCAACCTCCAAGTTTCATCAATCCAAATCTCTCTAATTATGTCTATAGATTAGACAAAGCCTTATATGGTCTTAAATAAACACCTAGAGCATGGTATAAAACACTAACAAACTTTCTCATTGAAAATGGATTCACGAGAGGTAGAGTAGATACCACATTATTTATTAGAAAGCATAAAGACAAAGTCTTATTAGTTCAAATATATGTTGATGACATTATCTTTGGCTCTGCTGATGAAAAACTGTGTAAGAGATTTGCCAAGATTATGCAGAGCAAGTTCAAAATTAGCATGATGGGTGAGCTGAATTTCTTCCTGGGATTGCAAGTAAAGCAGACTGAGGAATGAATCTTCATAAACCAAGCCAAGTACATTAAAGACTTACTTAAAAAGTATGGCATGGAATCAGCCTCTCCCATGAAAACACCAATTGCTCAAGCAACCAAGCTTGACAAAGATGAAAAAGGTAAAAGTATTGACATAACTCAATACAGAGGTATGATAGGCTCTCTCTTGTATCTAACTGCCAGTAGACCAAACATAATGTTTGCAACAAGCATATGTTCTAGATTTTAAGCTAATCCTAAGGAATCACACTTAATTGCTGTAAAAAATATTTTTAGGTATCTCAAGGGTACACCTCACTTGGGACTTTGGTATCCCAAGGAGTCCTCCTTTGAACTAACAGGATATACAGATGTTGACTTTCCAGGTTGCAAAATAGATAGAAAAAGTACCAGTGGCTCCTGTCAGTTGCTAGGAAACAAACTTGTACCCTAGTTTAGCAAGAAGCAAAACTCAGTATCTACATCAATAGCAGAAGCTGAATACATTGCTGCTAATAGCTGTTGTGCTCAAATCTTATGGATGAAAAATCAGCTAGCAGATTATGGGTTTGATTTCAAATCTATACCTGTTCATTGTGATAACACAAGTGCCATAGCAATAACACACAATCCTGTCATGCATTCTAGGACTAAGCATATAGAAATAAGATGTAATTTTATTAGGGATCATGTTCAAAATGGAACCATCTCTTTACAATACATCTCTACTGAAAATCAGCTTGCTGATGTCTTTACAAAGCCTCTAGATGAATATAGATTTAACAAATTAATAATTGAGTTAGGCATGCTAAATCTACAACCATAAAATCTATGCACTAGTTTATACTAACTATGTAGATACAAAGGCTATATTCAAAATCGTAGAGATAACTAAAGAAAGTCCATGATTATGGAGCCGTCTTGACATGAAGGACCACGATCGTAGAGCTTCCTCGACATGACAAAGAAGCATCCTATGATGACAACATCTCTAACAAATCCAAGAAATCCCTCTCTCAAGCGCCTTAGGGACAGACCTGATCCTTAGTTTATCCTAAGAGATTGGCCCTTCCCGAGCTACCTTGACTAGGAAGGAATGCCGAGTTAAAGTTCATCACAAGGACCAGGGCAGACAACGTTCGTAGATTAGATTCAGGAATGGACTTAACGATCGCAGTGCAGACTCAATGATCATTATGACTACCTCAACGATCGCAGTGCAACCACAACGACCGTAGTGCTACCTCGACGATCATAGTCCTCCCAAAGGATACACTAGCTCAGGAGGAGCTAAGGGCAGATTAGTCTTTTCCACATCAGATTAAAATTGTGGAGCCAAGCAAAACTTGACACATGCCCCAATAAGCAGATCGAGAGGAGGGAAGTTACAAGTACAGTTTAAAAATATCTTTTTGAAAATTCATCTCAGAAGTTTAAAAAAACATATTCCTCTTTCTCTCTCTCTCTACAAGCAGAAACCCTAGCATTCCAAAAAGCTCAACCAACCAAAGTACAAAGAAATCAATGGCGGCCTCAAATGTTATCACTGGTTACAGACTCTGCTTCGACGAGTTCAAGATAGTTGACCCTCAATTCCATAAGATTTTGTCATTGTTAAAGAAAGCTGGTCTTGAAGAAGCTCTGGGTACCAGCACATGGATCTACCCTAAGCTGGTAAAAGAGTTCTACAGAAATGGAGCGTTTGAAGACGATGTTATAACCACAAGAGTCAAGGGCATGGAAATCAAACTTAAAGCTAAAGATATAAACCTAGCCCTAGGTTTCAAATCGAAAGGACTTCCATCTATGGAGGTCATCGACTTCTACGAAGTACTGAAGAAGATGGATCATAAGAAGTTTTCGACTATCAAGAGGTACAAAAAGAAAGAGTTTCCCCAAAAGTATGAGTTTTTGGCAGACATTGTTGGGAAATGCATATTCTGCAAGAGCTCTAGCCATGACTCTGTGAATGAAGTACAACTTAAGCTCGTGACAACAATCTATTTTGGGATTCAACTCAACTATGGAGCCCTACTCATTGACTAGATTAGGAAGTGGATTCTCTGTTCGAAGAAATCCAAGAGCTCTGGAAAGATGCTCTACGGGCGGTTTATAAGCATCATCCTGCAGTCAGCACTAGGTGATAAAATTAGGGATAGTAAAGGAGACTCTATCAATCCCAACAGAAGGATGACCCATCAGCTATTTGAAAACTGGAAAAGAAATCCAGCAAAAAATGTCAAGATGATGTTTGAATCCAGTGGAAGAACTAGTGAAGTGAATGAGTCAGGGCTACTAGGAGATATGTCAGTTGTAAGTGAAGTTAAGGAAGAAAAAGAAATCAACAAAGAGGAACCCAATGCTCTGGTCAGAAAAAACAAGGGTAAGAGAAAAATGAAGACTCAAATGATAGAGGAGCCTCAAGGTTCAACTACTGATGCACCTCAAGAGAGTTCAGGCACTGAAACTCTGAAGAAATTAAAGAGGAAAAAACAACAGTCTGAAGAAGATGAAGATAAAGATACCATCTCTCAACTGCTTAAAAAAGGAAAAAGAAGCCATAAGTAAAAGAAGTCTTCGTTCTCTTCGATCGTACAGTCACCACCGATCGTAGAGTCCAGACTTGACACCACTCCCGAAGAGGATGATGCAATAACTCCTCAGCCTGATCAACCTTTCAGAGCGGAAGCTGAAGAAAGTACTGAGGCTGTGGCTCAGCCTAGGAAGCCAAAAAGAAAACTTGTCAAGAAATACATTCTTGTCAATGAAGAAATGTTAAAGAAAGAAGACAAAAGGATAGCTGTTGAGAAAGGGCTACCCGAAGCTAAGAAAGGGCTACCCGAAGCTATTAAGGAGAGTACAATTCAAGTTAAGGGGGAGCTTCCTGACGTTCTTACACTAGAGAATGCTCTAGCTGAGGGGGATCTGTTTGAAATTCAAATGGATGATCGAGTTGAGGGGGAGCCTCATGAATTCCCTATGTCAGAAAAGGCTACAGCTGAGGAGGAATTGCCAAGAGATCATCATGAATCTTCCTTAGTCCCTAAAGAGATTCTAGCTTCAGAAACTGTCGAAATAGGAAAGGATTAAAACTATGGAGGATGAGACAGCAGAAGATCAAAGAAGTCAAGTGGAGATAATTGATGTAATAGAAAATTCAAAAGAAGATAGAGAAGAAGAAGAGGACGATGAAGTTGAGATTATTACAGTGGGCTGTGATGGATATAGGAGAGGTAACTACAATCAATTATTCTTCTATTTACCTATGATGCCATTTCACAGAGCCCAAATCCTCAACTCCTGGGATCATATGTTTTGGACCTTCAAAGCCTATCCAGCAATCTCGGTGCTAGTTCATAGATTCCCAGGAAACCTCAACTTTTCCCGAAAGCTGATCACCAATGGCCCCTCTTCAAAAAATGGGCATGAGGTACAAACTATTCCCATCTCTTTCATGGTTAATCACTGTCTACCATCATTTTTCAACCAATTCTATGAATTATCGAGATGGTTAGAAGTGATACTTCATCCACTCATTCTATTTCCAGTTACAGAATCCCAACATTTTGTAACTAATGAACCAAATGTGCCTAACTTTATATTGATCCAATCTCCTATCATCTCTCACTTTACGATTACTAATCCAAATCCAATCGTAGAGTCACCTGCTCAATTCGTAGAGTCACCTTCTCATGAAGCTTAAACACCTGCCTCTCCATCAGATATCCCTTCCTCATTAACGAATGAGTATTTCAATCTTGATCTTGCTCTCTACAATATGAAAGATCAATACACAAGAGCATCTCCTCTAAAAAATAAGCAATTCCTTGAGCACATATCAGATCTTCCCACCAAAATAGAGTTGTCTGAAGCATCCAAGAAGGTGACCAAGGACATACAAGAAGATCTTGAAGTCCACTCAGACCTTATTCATCTAAGGCTGGCTCATTTGATCGATACTACCAATACTCTTCTAAGCAACCTAAGTTCTGAGCTTTCAAAGAAGCTTAGGGAGATCGTGAAGGAGATGATTCAGAGTATCAATGAAAGGGATCAAATCCACTTTCAAGCTGTCAAGAAACACAGGGAAGTTGTTCTTGTCTTGTAGAATACTCAGGAATCCCAGAATAAACTTATAATGAAAAGTCTAATGAGTCTACGAACTTCAATTGAAAGAATTCCAAGGATTATCCATGGGCCAAATGCAATAGACAAAAAATGTCTTGGCCATTCTCCAAAAGAAGGAAGCTCGAACTGATTCTCTGATTCAAGAAAACTGTGAAGATATTGCTCATTCCAAGAATTAGCTCAACGAGCTTGTACTAGGTATGACTCGACTATCTGAAGATATTCAAACCCTTGATGCTAACATAAAGGGGGAGAATAAAGGGGAAGGAGAGAAAGGCAAAGGCAGAGACAAAGGGAGAGAAAGGCAAAGGCAAAGGCAAATGCAAATTCATCGCTCAATCTTCAAGGAGCCCTCCAGCAAAGGCAGCCTCGCCATCAGACTCAATGACCTGAACAACAACAAATTATCTTGGCATAACTGCTACAGAGTCAAGGACCTTCTCCTACCTCACAAGGGGTAACCACTACAGGTCTAAGAATGCTAATTGGAGATCCTGCATTCATGAACAAATACGATCATTTGGAACGACTAAGTCAAAGCGAGATGTAAGATATAGCATGGAGAGACGAAGTCAGTAGGAGAAGGAGAGCTGCAGAGTATGCCAATCCTCCAAAGAACAAAAGGTAAAAGAAATAGAGATAAGTTAAAACTCAATTCTTATTGATGTAACTAAGTTTAATTTTAATATCTGTCTTTACAAAAATCAATAAATTCATGCTTGTTCTCTAGAAATTTCAGTTGCTCATTGAAACACTAAGTCATATTTACTTTCTAGCAACTGCATCTAGAAATTGATAATAATAACACAAATCTCCTTGGTTATGTCAACATCAAATATGGGGAGATTATTGGGAGATTGCATATTTAAATTTGATGTCGAAAGTAAATATTAATGATTTTATGTAAAGTCCTTAAAGGAATATATGTACAAGGACTTAGTGGTAGATCAAAATTGTTAGGTTGATCTAAGCTATTAATGTTTATCATTCTGTAAATGAATGTATAGATGAAAATATCAAAGTTGTTAGTTTGATCTATATCTTGAGATGTAATAAATAGGCTTCAACAGTATCGGAGTCTATTAAGCTGATCAAAAGATTATAGAAGCCAAGACAGGATCGTAGAGCATCGAGAATCGTAGTGTGTCTGCCTTGAAGGGCCTCTCCTAGAATCATAGATTGGTCCAAACATTTGTCGAGCCAACTTAGAGATCGTAGTGTGCTCTCAGAAGCGTAGAGTCTGCAAGTCAAGTAAGTGAAGATCGTAGTGTGCTAGTACTTAAGAGAAATCATAGTGTTCTCGTTTGCTTATATCAGATCAAGCACCAAGGTGGCAAGACACCACGATCAGAATCATAGAACTTCATCTGTCTCAGTCACAAGTATCGAGCCCTATCCATTTGTTTAATGAATAAGTTGCAATAAATATGGAATGGGTTATAAACGTTAAAGTCCTCGGGAGTCCCAATGACACAACAGTCATCCTTAGTATATAACAAAGAATCTTATTGAAGAAGCTAAGGAAAGTATTATGGGTTAGCAGAAAACACCTTTTTAGGTGTTAGGTGAGACAACAGTTTGCTGTGTTAGTGGGCCAGACTGCATATCAGAAGTTGTGCACAAAGTCTCTGTTAGTTTCGAGAGGCACAATAGTTATCTAGAAGGGGGAGTTGAATAGATATTAAAAACTTTTCTTTGTATTAAGATAGTTTTGATAATGATCCTAAGCATAACAAAATTAAGGCTTCTTTGAAATCCATTTTTGGATAGTGAGTTAATGAGAGTGAAGCAATTATAACAGTTATAGCAGTTATAGCAAGAATGAAATAGACACAGTTGTTTTTAAGTGGTTCAGAGCACTTAAAGCTCCTAGTCCACTCTTCTACTCCTCGAGTAGAAAATCCACTAAGGATGTCTTTTTACACTTTCTGAATCTCACAGATTCCTTCAAGACCAGCAGTCTAGGCACTCCTTAGTTCACTCTTGAACTCTTCAAGTTCAGCAGACTTGGCTCTTCATATTTCACTTAGAACTCTTCAAGTCCATCTGAATTGGAACTCTTAATTCAGTTGATTGATAGTTGTTGAGTTGTGATTGATGCTACTCAGTTGCTATTAAGCACTTATTCGAAGGAACTGAGTAGCTGAGCAAGCTTCCTCTTTTTCTCAGATCGTAGAGTTGAGCGTTGAGTGTTCTTATGCATTTTTGTTCAATACTTGCTGCTTCTTCTCTCTTGAATGTGATCTGTATATATGTGATCTTTAAAATCTATCCGTTAAAGTCATTTGATGAAGCATTAAATGCTTTTGACATATCTAAATTTTGATGGATACTTTTCTGCACATCTTCTGAATTGCATTCTGGCCCACTGACACAGCAAACTGCTTTCTCACCTAACACCTGAAAAAGTGTTTTCCTCTGCCCTATGGTCCTTTTCTTAGCTTCTTGAATACGTTCCTTTTGATGAATACCAAGGATATTTTTTGTACCGTTGGGACTGGTGAGTGCTTTAACATTCAAAACCCATTCCTCATTTGTTGGAATTTTTCTCCAAACAAAAGGTAGGGCTCGATGCTTCTGACACAAGGCAAATAATACTTTACGATCCATATCGTGGTGACTTGTTACATTGGTGCATGGTCTGAAAAGAACACTACGATCTCTTTCAAGCATTTGCACACTGCGATCTTTACTTGCTCGCCTTGCAGATTCTACGTTTCTGATAGCACACTATGATCTCTAAGTTAGCTTCGACAAACTTCTGGACCACTCTATGATTTCTGGAGAGGTCCTTCAAGGCAGATGCACTACGATCTTCTAAGCTCTACGTTCCTGCCTTGGCTTCTGCAATCTGTTGATCAGCTTAATAGACTACGATTTAAGTGGAAGCCTATCTACCTTTTAAGTCATAGATCAAGTTAACATTTTTGATCTCTTTATCTATTCATTCATTTATAGAATAACGAACATTAAAAGCTAAGATCAACCTAACAAATTTGATCTACCACTAAGCCTTTGTACATATATTCCTTGAAGGGCTTCACATATAATCATGAGTATTTACTTTAAATATCAAATAAAAATATGCATACTTCTAACAATCTCCCCCTATTTGATGTTGACATAACCAAGGAGATTTGTTGTCATGATTATCAATATCTAGATGCATTTTTAGTAAAGTAAACATGACTTAATATTTCAGTGAGCAGCTGAAATTTCTAGAGAATAAGCATGAATTTATTGATGTTTGAAGAGTAGATATTACAGATAAGCTTTACATCAATAAGAATTTAAGTTTCAACTTATCTCTATTTTTTTGGCCTTTTGCTTCTCAGAGGATTTGCGTATTCCTCAGCTCTTGATTTCCTGCTAGCTTCATTTCTTCGAGCTATTTCTTCCAGTTCGCCTTGACTGAGTCTTTCACTATTATCATGTCTGTTCATAAATACAAGATCTCTTATTGGCATTCTTAGACCTGTTGGTGTCACCTCATGAGAGGTGGGAGAAGGCCTTTGACTTCTTAATGGTTGAGCCATTAACTCTTCCTGCTGATCTCCTCGATGAGCATCAGAACATTGAGTCTGATGGCTGGATCGTGGAGTCTGTTGGTGATATTGCCTTACAGGACTTCTTCTTGATGATTGAGCTGAGAATGTGCCTCTTACTCTTCCTTTGCCTTGACCTTTGTCTTGACCTGCCTTCCTTTTATTCTCCCCCTTTATGTCAGCATTAATGGTTAGAATGTCGTCTGAGAGGCGATTCAACCCTTGGACAAGCTCGTTGAGCTGACTTTTGGTCTGAGCAGTGGCCTCTCGATTTTCTTTGATTAGAGCTTCAGACCGAGCTTCCCTTTGTTGAAGGATGGATAGAATGTTGTCAGTTTGCTGGCCATTACTGACGTAGAATTGTTGGAATTCTTTGACGGCATTTTGTAGATTGAGGAAGCTTTCCAACATGTATTTATTCTGATTTTCTTGAGTTGTTTGTAGGGCAAGGACAAATTCTCTATGTTTTTTAGCTGCTAGAAAGTGAATGTCATCCCGGTTCTTTATGCTTTGAATCATTTGCTTGACGAACTCTTTAAGTGTCTTAGAGAGCGTAAAGCTTAGGGAGTGTGGGAGATTATTGGCAGCATTGATCATTGTTGTTAATCTCAGCTGAATAAGTTCAGTATATTCTTCAAAACTCTCATCGAGTTCCTTGATCACTTTCT
The DNA here is from genome assembly GCA_020205505.1 of Panax japonicus. Classification (NCBI taxonomy): domain Eukaryota; kingdom Viridiplantae; phylum Streptophyta; class Magnoliopsida; order Apiales; family Araliaceae; genus Panax; species Panax japonicus. Next base: position 150,161 of record JAINUV010001459.1, read on the forward strand.
CAGACATTTCTGACAAATCAACTTTTGTTGACAACTCTGAAAGAATTTCATTCAGTTGGGGAATTTGTGAGGAAGGGGGTGTTCTCTGGTTTTGATCTTGTAGTGAGTAGAGGGCAAGATCAAGGATGAAGAGGGAATGTCTGATGAAGGGGCCTGTGTTTGGGTGTTTAGATTCGATGGCTCTACGATTTGAGGCTGAGACTCTACAATTGGGCTAGAGTCAGTGATCGTAGAGATGATGGAAGGTGGGAACAGTATAGAGTTGGTCAGATTTGGTTTATCAGTTACAGAATTTTGGGATTCTATAACTGGGAATTGATTTAGTGGATGTAAAATCACTTCCAACTATCATGGGAATTCATAAAATTGACTAAATGAGGATGATGGAAAGTGATTAACTCTGAAAAGGGTTGGGATCGACAGTACCTCATGTTTATTCTTTGAAGAGGAGTTATTTGTGAGTAACTTCTCGGTAAAGTTGAAACTTCCTGGGAATCCATGAGCTAGCACAGAGATGACTGGATATTCTTTGAAGCTCCAAAATATGTGATTCCAGGAGTTTAGAATTTGAGCTTGATGGAAAGGCATCATGGGTAGATAGGAAAATAGTTGCTCATAGTTAGCTCTTTTGTAACCATTTATGCCCACAGCTATGATCTCGACCTCATCATCTTCTTCATCTTCTCTGTCTTCGCTCGCAGAGTCCATTATATCAATGGCTTCATTTGGCTCTTGCTCTAGTTCTCCCTTATTTTCAGCAGGAACTACTTCTTTTGTCATGGAGATGTCATGAGCCTCCCCCTCAACTTGATCATCTTCTTGTAAGCTTAATAGCTCCCCCTCAGCTGGAGCATTTTCTAGAATGAGAGCTTCAGACATCTCCACCTCAGCTAGTGTATTCTCTATCATAAGAGCTTCAGGTGTCTCCCCCTCAGCTTGAGCTTTGTCCTTTTGGCTTTCTTAGCCTGGTTCCTTTTCAGCAGCCAATTCTGTCTTCCCGTTTTAGTACTTCTTCATTGACAAGAATATATTTCTTGACCAATTTTCTTCTTGGTTTTCTAGGCTGAGCCACAGCCTCAGGACTTTCTTGAACTTCAGTTTTGTCCTGTTGATCAGCCAAAATATTTGATGCAGCTACTTCCTTGCTTGATGTGTTTGGTCTGGTCTCTACGATAGGTAGAGACTCTACGATCGAAGAGATAGATGGCCTTTTGGATCTGTGGTTGATTTTATTCTTCTTTAACAGCTGAGATATGGTAGCTTTATCTTCTTCTGCCTTAGCCTGCTGTTGCTTCCTTCTTAGGATCCTTAGAGTTTCAATGTCTGAGGACTCTACAGGCTTATCGGTAGTGGATCCCTGAGGCTCTTCTGCAGTTCTGGCTTTCAACTTTCTTTTGCCCTTGCTTTTTCTGATCAGAGAAATGGGTTCTTCTTTGTTAGCTTCTTCTTCTTCTTCTTCTTCTTCTTCTTCTTCAGTTTCTCTGACAACTGACATATTCCCTGGAATCTCTGATTCCTTTATATCACCAGTTCTTCCACTAGACTCAGACATCATTCACACATTTTCTGCTAGATTCCTTTTTTAGTTCTTGAATAGTTGCTGGGTCATTCTACGGTTTGGATTAATGGCCTCTCCTTCATCGTCTCCAATTTTGTCACCCAGAGCAGACTGTAGGATGATGCTTATAAATTGTCCATAGAGCATCTTTTGAGAGCTCTTTGTCTTCTTTGAGCTGATGATCCACTTTCCAATCCATTCAAGTAATAGAGCCCCATAATTAAGTTGTATTCCATAACATATGGCAGTCATGAGCTTGAGTTGCACCTCATTTACAGAGTCGTCACCAGAACTCTTGCAACATATACATTTTCCAACAATGTCAGCTAGAAATTCATACCTCTGTGGGAACTCCTTCTTCTTGTATCCTTTGACAGAGGGAGACTTCTTGTGATGCATCCTTTTGAGTCCCTCATGGAATTCTATGCCATTTATGGACGGATACCCTTCAGGTTTGAGACCTAGGGCTAGATTGTTGTCCTCAGCCTTCATTCTGATTTCTACGTTCCTGACTTTTGCAGTGATGGTGTTGTTTTCAAAAACACCATTATAGTAGAACTCTTTTACTAGCTTAGGGTAGATCAATGTGTCTGTACCCAGATCCTCCTCGAGTCCAGCCTTCTTTAGTGGTGACAGAGTTTTGTGGAATTTGGGTTAAGCTATTTTAAACTCATCAAAACAGAGTCTGTAGCCAGAGATAACATTGGAAGCCGCCATTGATTTTCTTACAAGAAGTGTGACTGACTGAGCTTTCTTAAGATTTAGGATTTCTGTTTGAGAGAGGATGAGAGAGATAAGCTTTTGAACTTCTGAAAAAAAAAGATCTCGATTTGTACTTATAACTTCCCTCTCTCTATTTTGCTTAGTGGGATAGGTGTCAAATTTTGCTTGGCTCTACGAATCTGAATGAGGAGGATTGTACTGATTTGCCCCTTAGCTTCTTCTGAGCTAGTGTATTCTTAGCAAGGACTACGATCGTTGAGATGGTCCTCGTCATTCTTGAGTTTATTCTGCGTTCGTTGAGTCTATTCAGCAATCGTCATGTCTAAGCTACAATCGTCGAATCTGAACTATAAGCGTCAAGTCTGAACTACGATCGTCAAGTCTGAACTGTGATTGTTGAGTCTGACCGAGTCCTTTTGATGAACTTTTGACTTAGCATTCCTCTTGGTTCAAGATAACTCAGGAAGTGCCAACCTCATAGAGTGAATCAAGGGTTAGGTTTGCTCCTGAGGTGCTTATTTAGAGAGATTGCTTTGTTCTGAATTTCATCATCACAGGATGTTCCATTTTTTGATGGAACTCTACTATCCTTGAGTCTGCACCGCGATCATTGAGTCTGTACTGCGATCGTTGAGTCTGCACTACGATCGTTGTTTTTTATGACACTTCGGCACTACGATCATGGACTTCCTTTGATCATGTCTATGATTTCGAACATAGCCTTTAAATTTGTATGATTAGCACACACTAGAGCATATTTTTCATGGTTATAAGTTAAACATGCCTAGCTCACTTATCAATTTGTTAAATCTGGATTCATCTAGAGGCTTTGTAAAGACATCAGCAAGTTGATTTTCAGTAGGGATATATTGTAAAGATATAGTTCCATTTTATACATGATCCCTAATGAAGTGATACCTTATTTCTTTATGCTTAGTCCTAGAATGCATGACATGATTATGAGTTATTGCAATTGCACTTGTGTTATCACAGTGAATAGGTATGGATTTGAATTCAAACCCATAATCTGCTAGTTGGTTTTTCATCCATAGGATTTGAGCAAAGCAGCTGCCAGCAGCAATGTATTCAGCTTCTGCAGTTGAAGTGGATACTGAATTTTGGTTCTTGGTGAACCAGGACACACTATTTCCTAGCAATTGACAGGTGACACTGGTACTCTTTTTATCTATTTTTCAGCCTGCAAAATCAGCAACTGTGTATCCTGTTAGTTCAAATGAGGACTCCTTGGGATACCAAAGTCCCAAGTGAGGTGTACCTTTCAGATACCTAAAAATTCTCTTTACAGCAGCTAAATGCGACTCTTTAGGATTAGCCTGAAATCTAGCACAAATACATGTTACAAACATTATATCTGGTCTACTAGCAGTTAGATATAAAAGAGAGCCTATCATACCTCTGTATTGAGTTATATCAATAATTTTACCTTTTTAATCTTTGTCAAGCTTGGTTGCAGGAGCAATTGGGGTCTTTACGGGAGAAGCTGACTCCATGTCATACTTCTTAAGTTAGTCTTTAATGTACTTGACTTGGTTGATGAAGATTCCTTCATCAGTCTGCTTTACTTGCAGTCCAAGAAAGAAGTTCAGCTCACCCATCATGCTCATTTAAAACTTGTTCTGCATAAGCTTGAAGAATCTCTTGCATAACTTTTCATCAGTAGATCCAAAGATAATATCATCAACATATATTTGAACTAATAGAACTTTATCTTTATGCTTTCGGAGAAAGTGTGGTATCTACTCTACCTCTAGTGAACCTATTTTCAATAAGAAAGTTAGTTAGTGTTTCATATCATGCTCTAGGTGCTTGTTTAAGACCATATAAGGCTTTGTTTAATCTAAAGACATAATTAGAAATAGATGGATTGATTAAACCTGGAGGTTGCTCTACATAGACTTCTTCTTGAAGTTCACCATTCAAGAATGCACTTTTGACATTGATCTGAAAGACCTTGAATTTCATGTGAGCAACAAAGGCAAGGAATATTTTGATGGCTTCTAGTTTGGAAACATGTGCAAATGTGTCATCCTAGTCAATGCCTTCTTCCTGAGAGTAGCCCTTGGCCACTAGTCTTGCCTTATTCCTGGTGATGACTCCATCTTCATCCATCTTGTTTCTGAAGACCCACTTGGTTCTAATAACATGATGATTCTTTGGTCTTGGAACCAATCTCCATACTTTTCTCCTTTCGAACTGATTAAGTTCTTCCTATATGGCCTCTATCTAGCTGGAGTCTTCCATAGCATCTTCTATTTTCTTTGGTTCCATTTGTGACAGGAAGCTTAGATAAAAGCATTCATTTTGAGTGGCAGCTCTTATTTTGACTCTTGCACTCGGATCTCTAATGATTGGATATTGAGTGTGATCTCTTGCCCATCTGCTTCCTGTTGGGACATCTGTCCTTATGCCTTCTTGTCTTAGATCTTCAAGATCTATTTCTTCCTCTTGGTGTGGAGGCTCGTTGTCTGGCATAGGCCTCTCCAAGATCTCATTTCCTTGCTCAACGATTTCTCTGTCTAGTGCTACTATCGTAGTGTTAAGCTCGACGACCTCATTCGTAGAGTCTGAGCTGTTGGTCGTAGTGTCTTGAAGCACTATTTTGTCTAAGTCTGTCTCATTAAAGATGATGTGAATCGAGACTTCAACACTCAGTGTTTTCTTTTTGAACACTCTATAGGCCTTACTGTCTGTGGCATATCCAAGAAAGATTCATTCGTCTGACTTTGGTTGAAATTTTGTCAAGTACTGCTTTCCATTATTGAGAATGTAGCATGCACAGCCAAAAACATGAAAGTAGCTGACACTTGGCTTTCTTCCTTTCCATAGTTCATAAGGAGTCTTCTTAATCGTAGGGTGTATGAGTGATCTGTTCTGAGAGTAGCATGCAGTGTTAACAGCTTCTGCCCAGAAGTACTCAGGCAGATGGGTTACTGCTAGTAGAGTTCTTCCAGCTTCTATCAATGTTCTGTTCTTTCTCTCAGCCACTCCATTTTGTTGAGGAGTTCGTGGAGCTGATAAGTTGTGACTAATGCCATTGTCTATACAGAACTGGTCCATTTCTGAGAAGTCGAATTCTCTTCCATGATCACTCTTTATAGCCTTAATTTTCTCTTCTTTTTCGTTCATCACCAGCTTGAACATCTTGATCAGCTGAGAGCGTGTTTCATCTTTTGAGGTTAAAAAGAACACCCAAGTGAATCTGGTGTAGTCATCGACTACGACCAGAGAGTATCTCTTTCCTCCAAGGCTCGTCATTGGAATTGACCCAAAAAGATCCATGTGTAGAAACTTCAGAGGCTTGTCGATTGAATTTGAAGTTTTACTTTTGAAAGTGCTTCTGGTCTGCTTCCCAAGTTGACAGGCATTGCACGACCTTTCTTTAACGAAGTTGAGCTTGGGTAAGCCTGCAACTAAATCTTTTGAAGCTAATTTGGACATGCTTTTGAAGTTGAGATGAGATAATCTTCGATGCCACAACCAGCTCATTTCTTCAGATGCTTTAGCCAGGAAGCATATTGTCTCGTCTGAGCAAGATTTACTGTGTAGACATTTCTTTCTCTTGTTCCGATTAACTTTAGAGCAGATGTCTTCAGGTCTCGAACTTGACATTGATTGTTGAGGAATGTTACTTGATGATCCTTTTCGCAGAGTTGGCTAATTCTTAGAAGATTGTGTTGTAGTCCTTCCACATAGGCCACTCTATAGAAAGATACTGAACCATTTCCAACTGACCCATATCCTCTTGTTTTGGCAGAGCTGTTGTCTCCAAAGAAAACCGAGGGGCCCTCCTTCTCTATGTAGTTAGACAGAAGGGCTTTGCTTCCAGTCATGTGCCTTGAACATCTACTATCTAGATACCAGGTTGTGACCGTGAAGCTCTTTTCCTGAGGTAACATTAAACCTTCATTTTGGTACCCATACTTGCATGGGTCCTACTTTGTTAGTAGACTTGGGGACCCAAATCTGCTTGATTTTGGATCTCTCATGCATGGAATTATAATGACATTCTGCAGCCTTGTGGCCAACTTTGTAGCACATAAAAAATTTGATATGATGCATATTTGTGTGTGTGTGAAAGTTCTTCCTCCATTTGGACTTTTGTGAGTTATTGGTCATCCTCCTATTAAGCTGATATCCCTTCTTCCATGTGTCTTTGGGTTTCACGATTTGTGAGGAGTGTACCTTGCCTCTACTGTACCTTCCTAGTTGGTTCGTAGAGTTGATCTTACTGGACTCTACGATCCTTCGAAGTTGGTCATTAATAGTTAGGTTACTCTTCTCTTTTATGAAACCCAGACCGGCATGAGATCCCTTACTCCTGGGAATATGGGTTGACTCAGCTGAGCAGGGTTTGACAGGCTCATCCTTCTGTGAGGATTTTACAAATATAATGTCTCTACTAAAACCTGAGGCATTACTAGTGTTAGTTTCCTTTACTTTTTCCACCTGAGGCATTACTTTTGAAGAAGTGAATAGTCTTTAGACAGAACTCTAAACCACTTCATGTATTGATGAAGATCAGAGGTTATACCGTGAAATGCAGTTCTTAAGTCATCAATATCTACATCAGGAGAGTTGAAGTCAAATACCTCATCGATACTTACTTCGTGTATATTGGAGTTCTGTTTGTCCCTTGCATTTTTGGCCATCAGACAGAGATTTGCCATTTGAGGATCTTCATTATCTCTAGATTTCGGAGTTGAGACATTGTCTGAGTCACTCCATGATCCTCCAGATATAAGGCCTTTGTCTCTTTTCTGAAGCTTCTTGTTTCCTTTGTATTCCTTCTTTGAATGTGTTTTCTTCTTGAGTTCTTCTTTGAGAGGTTTGTTGTAGTTAGCAATGAAGTGGCCAGGTTTCTTGCAATTGTAGCATAGGTCATTCATGTAAGACCCCAACTTTTATGAATAAAGAATAATTTTCTCGAAATATATTTTTGAATATTATGGTGTGGATTTGATATAATGTTATAGTTGTGGGTAATATTTACAAAGTAAGAAAGTGGTTATATAATATTCGATTGGTCAGGGAATATTCATTTTAACAGGGAATATTCGTACGACGACACAATCATTGGTGGACCCCACAACGGAAGTATTGTCGTAGTAAGAAAACGACAGAATTATCTTTTATTACAAATAACGGTGAAAGTGTTACCGTTAAAACTGTTGAACTACCCAGTAGTAAAAGTACAGTAATACGCGTGGTTGCATAGTAGCACACGGTATTGATTATTGATGCTTACGTAAAAAGTCACTCAGTTATACTTAATTATTGCTACAGTAATTGCTGCATCATATCTCTCCATATTATTGATTCAATTATTGTCACAGTATCATCTGTATAATATGTTATATTATTAAATCAATAATTGAGACGACAAAGTTATTCATATTATTATTTGCAATATTGACAATGTCTAGAATTTCTGTCAAGGAGAGGTTTGGTCATCTAATTGCGCGCCAATAAGGAGAATTTCTTATCGAAAAGCCCCCTCTTTCCTGGGAATGACCTGGTTGTTAAATATTGTGAATTATAATATTAATGATGAATAAGTTCGTGTTGATTAAAGATGAAATTGATAGTTCCATTGTGTTAGAATTATTAGTGTTAGTGGAAATCGACATTTATTTCGATATTAATTGATATCTGAAAGTTATACTGACCAGTTAGGTAATTAACCGGATAAATGAGCAATTAATTGCTATCAATTCACATGATTATAACTATTTGTTCACATGTGTGTACTATTGATTCACATTCTTGTACTATTAGTGGAGTTGGTACAAGATTGATAATACTTGCATGACTAAGTTAAAAATGGAGGTATAGATGGAGGTACTATACGGTAATTCGTATTTTCACATGATTATAACTATTGATTCACATGATTGAACTATTGATTCACATTCTTCTACTATTAGGGGAGGTGGTGCAAGTTTGATAATACTTACAGGACTAAATTAAAAATGAAGAAAAAGAGGAAGGTATTATACTGTAATATTTCGAGCCTCAAAACGTGCAATTATCAAAACTATATTTTCCTATAAATAGAAGCTCATTCTTCCTTTATTTCTCACCAATTCACTAAAGCTATAGATCAATTATCATAGAGAGAAATTATAGAGAGAAAGAAGAAGAGAAGTCTGCTACCTCACTATTCCAGTATCCAGTTTTCTTCTAAGGTGAGGGGTATTATTTCTTTCGTATTCATGAAGAGAGCTTCTATTATTCCATTCTTTATTATTATGTTGGAATAACCTGTCTATGCGAAGTACCGTATACATGGTGAAATTCTTCTGTTATTCCATTCTTTATTATTCTGTTGGAATATCCTGTCTGTGCGGATTATGCTAGACCTGGTTCCATTCTTTATTATTCTGTTAGAATAACCTGTCTGTGCGGTCTATCGCATGTATGGTGAATTCTTTATTATTCCATTCTTTATTATTCTATTGGAATATCCTGTCTGTGCGAATTACGCTAGACCTGGTTCCATTATTTATTATTCTGTTGGAATAACCTGTCTGTGCGGTCTATCGCATGCGTGGTGAATTCTTCTGTTATTCCATTCCTTATTATTTTGTTGGAATATCCTGTCTGTGCGGATCACGCATGACCTGGTTCCATTCTTTATTATTCTATTGGAATAGCCTGTCTATGTGGATTATCACATGCATGATGAATGATCCTTCGTATTCATTCCTTATTAAATTGTGGAAATGATCTGTCTACGTGGATTACTGAATGGCGGGTGAAAATCCATTTGTAGTTTCATATATTCTATGATACTCATTTGGTTAAAGTTTTGGCTTCTATACTCCATGAAATTAGTAGAATATCCTGGATATTTGCGCTTCATCCGGTGTCTTTTCATGGAAATATTCTTCTGAGCATTCTTGAATTTTACTCCACAAAGCAGTATCATGTTGACAATTTGGACGTAATTGATTTCAAGATAAATTAACTTATAAATCTTTAAAATTTATTCTTGAACTTGTTTTATTGAATTATTATGTCATTGCCATCATCCTCATGCTTATATTGTGATGAAAGTCATCTTTGGCTTACGTGTATAGATGGACTTGGTATGATTATGACCAGGGATTATTGGGTATAATCATGACCTGTAATGTTATAAATGATGTGGTAAAAGTCCCCAGTAGCCTTTAGTGCATTGATGGACAATTTTTGTTATGATTATGACCAGGGATTATTCGGTATAGTCATGACCATTAATGATTTAATGAATATCTTTGGCCCGTAATGCAGGGATGACTCGATGATGTGGTTTATTTATTAAGCTGAGTCTCAGCGATAAAAATTGATGAAAACATTTGAAATCATAGAAGATAGTAGATATCATGTTATACTTGACTCTTCTAATGGATTGCTTATTTCGATGCAGTTAAACTTGATGTCTATTGTATTTTATCAGTTTAACATTGTTGAAGACTAATGATAATTTATTCTGTATTATCTTAGTCATAATATTTCTTACTGGGCTAGTTGAGCTCACCCTTTCTTTCATTGTTCTCTTCAGGAAATGAGAACGTAGTCGGGACTAATCGGAGAACGGAGTGACGGTCCAGATGATAGCATTAATAGTCCTCACTATTCAGTTAAATAGTGTGACAATAAATGTAATGAGGACTGTAGTAACCCCGAATCCAGGTCCCAAATCACCTCGGATCCGGTATACTATTTCTATAACTATTTACGGAAGATATAAACATAAATTGTTTATACAATACATTACACACTATTCCCCAAGGTCGAGTAACCTTAACTTAATACATAATTCATAAAGTATCTATTACACAACAATATTTATCAAAATATACTATTACAAACTAGCCGCACATTTAACCCAAGTAGAACTTGACTTATCTTTTCCTGTATCCGAACGCATTCGCCTTATCTGCAATGTTTTATCATGATATAGCAAGGGTGAGCATAAAAGTTGCCCAGCAAGTTTAATACAACAATATAACGATGTATCATGATTGAAGAGTATGAATAATAAGCTGGCTATAATTCATCAATATAATTGAGAATTAGCACAAACAAACTTTTGACTGAACAAGTTTTAAACATGAACAAACATTTCTGAACCAACTGGTAATGAAAGTGATCAGCCTTTCATACCTGACTTATACATGCAAGATGTACAGAATACAATTTTTATGGCAATCAGCAATGATTAACCATAAGCTTGAATAAACACTCTTATTAGAGTTAAGTACAAAGAAAACTTGTCTGAACCGTTGATTACCGCAACGCAGTTTATAACGCTTTATCCGAAGACTTAATATTAGTAATATAGATCTCCAATATTAGAATAATATCATCACATTATAATACTGTTATATTTATACACACAGAATAACCTAAACACATTACCACATAACCCTATCAGTCTTTACAACACATAAGACTAGGTATCAAGTCAAACTATTGCAGTCTGAGTTGAACCCGACATAATTCTATCATCCCGATGGTCTATTCGGACTTTTATCGAGTTTAAGTTCAATTAAACTCTGACTAAACACTTAACCATCAACACAGATAATTTCTTATCAGACAAAACATTTTTCCTAGGCTCGTAATAATTTTCGGATAATTATTACCATTTATCAACATTTTTCAATCCTTAAAACCGTATTTAAATAAATTAAATACAACATAATTCCTTAATCATTAATATTTATTTATTATAAAATATTAATGAAAATCATTACATAATATTATAATATAATTATAATATATCAAAGTATTTTTAATACCTTAAAATCATTTTTATATGATTTTCCAACAATTAAATCCATTATCCGATAATTGCTATTAATATTAAAATATTAATATTTTCATGCCAAAATATCAAAAGTTATATTTTATAACTTAAAATATTTTTATAAGACTTAAATCATTTTTATATGATTTATAAATCATTAATACTATTTTTCCATAATTTATTTAATATATCTATTAAATAAACTAATTATCATTAATATTGATTAATTAATGAAATTCATCACAAAATATTAAAAGTCATCAAAAATAACTTAAAATATTTTCTTATACCATAATATTATTTTTCATGATTTTTCATGAATTAAAACTATTTTTAACTAATTTATTTAATATTATAATTAAATAAATAAATACCATTTATAATCCAAAAATAATAAATATTTTCGAAATATACATAAAATAGTAAAAAACTATTTTTCAAACTTTAAAATAAATTTTCAGAATTTATTTTGTATTTTTAATAATTAAAAACCATTTTTTTTCTAATTTTTAATCATTTTCCGGAAAATAAGAAATAAACTGTCGCTAAAGGGCTATAGCGACACTTTCTGTCGCTATAGGTGTTCTTGAGTGTTCTTGAGCTTCATGTCAGTGTTCGGGTTGGGTGGTTTGACCGGCTATAGATCTATGATCTAAATATTTTCTGGACTTGAAATTGATTTCATGTTGTAGTATTTATGTAATACTACAACTACATAACACGTTTCGTGGCTAAATAACTTCAGATCAGAGAGATTTAAGTCTCCAAAATCTCTGACAACGTTGTTCTTTGGCTTGTCAGAGTTTAACAGATTCGAGTTACCATATTCAACCTCAATTTAACATATGTTCTGGTTTTGTTTTATGTAATCTATTGGTTCAAAATTGCAGATCACATGACATGGTATAACGACATAACATTAGAACATCAATACAACACCGAATCTAAAAAAAATGGATCGGTCAAACTAGTAAGCAGGAATCGGGTTTTGAACTTTCTGGGTTTTCCAGAAAGTTCTTAAGGCTGATTGGTCAACGAAGTTTGACCAACAATATTTGCAATCCCGATCCTGATCTGGTTGTTATAAGGGCTTTGTTGTGTAGATCACATGTCATACTATCCATATCTAACACTAACATGGTAAATATCATTAACAGTAGAAAGATCTAAGGCCTAGAAAATTATTGTCAGATTTCTGGGAATCTGCAAATTTTTCTGGGTTGCCCAGAAATAGAAATTGTGTGAACGGTCAACGTGGTTTGACCGAGCATAAATGATAATCTAGACTAGATCTAACCCTGATTCCAGTTTCAGATCAAAGTCCTCACGTCATAGAACAGATTCAAAACATAAAACACACAAATCCTTTAACACGTAAAGATCTAAGGGCTCTGACATTAGGCTGTCAGGCCTTATTTTTCAACTTTTCCAGATTTGATAAATCCTTAATTTCGAGCATCTGGATGTTATAGATCCATGATTTAACAACCCAGATCTCTAAATGACACCTTATTACACAACTTTAATCAACAACTAACATTAAACAACATAAGATCAAAGGATTTCAAAATTTAGGGTTCATATACCTATTATGCTTTGATTTTTGATTCTTGATCTCTGATCTTGATCTGGATTATCAAGAAGCTTGATTAGAGACTGACATACTTTGTATTTTTGGAGGTTGGGAGATAGAGAGGGTTGTTAGGAACTTGAGAGAAAAATGTCCAACTTTTTATGACTTTCTCTCTCTAATTCCCTAATATTCTACAAATACAATGCTTGTTGCTGATTTTGCTGGATTTTGTCACATGGCTATGCTAGGTTTAGACTAGGGTTGTTCACCAACCCAAAGTATGGCAAGATATGCACTCCACCAATTAAAGAATGTGACATAAGGGTACCTTGGACATTTCCCTTTTATTTCTAGATTTTCCATGTGTTGCAAACCCTTAGGGTTTAGGGTTTGGAGCATTTTAGGGTTTAGGTTTTAACCCTTAACTTTGCAAATTTAATTTCTACACTTCCGAATTTCAGTTTTCAAAATTGAAAATTAACATTTTTAACTTATAATTAGTATTTACTAATTATATTAAAAATTTCTTAATCATAAATTTATTCTTGCTAATTAGGATTAACATTTCCTAATTACAATTGCTAATAATGCAAGTAGGGACAAAATGGTCATTAGGGTTCAAAACCCTTGAATTAGGGTTTCTAATAGAAAAATTTTGATTTTCTAAATTAGAATTTAGATTTTGTAATCAGATTAGAATTTTCTAATTACTCATAAATTAAAATAATTAGGATTAGGGTTTCCTAATTAGCATTGCTAATTTTAGCAATTAAATCCATAATTGAGCATTAGGGTTTCTAACGAAACAATTAGGGTTCCAAAAATTGGAAATTAGGGTTTGTTAATTAATTAACCTTTACCCTAATTAATACTTAATTAATACCACATAAGCATTATAATTATCCTTTCCATTCCCAGATTAGGGCTTTCATTTGATCAGAATATGAAATTAGGGTTTTCAGATCTGGTATTAGGGTTTCTAATAATCAACTAGAATTTCAAGTAATTCTTTAGGGTTTTCCCTAATTAATTAAAATTATAGGTGTTTAACCTTGTACACATCATTGCATTCCCAATCTAGGGTTTTCAATATCCGATTTAAGGTTTCGGACTCCCGGAACTGAAACTAGGGTTTCCAGAACCGATTTTTTTAGGGTTCCTTATCAGACGTTAGGGATTTCTAACAGAACGTTAGATTTTTTCTAACTTAATAAACATATGATTAACATAACTTTAGGGTTTTCTAAAGTTATAACTTATCTGATCAATCCTTGATCTCAAATCATCATGGTTCACATATGTAACCAAATATACCGACTAATATTCACTTCGATACTTATCCTTGATAATTCTTCAAAAGAATTTTAAATCTACCATAATCTTATACCTCATTACTAGACTATCACTTACAGTCTATCACATAATTCAAGTCTTGTCCAAAACTTTTGAAATTCTTGGAATTTCATTACATAACTGCCAATTCCATACACTTATTTCCTGTCTAGGTCCTAATATTGAACCTTAAATCAATCAATTATGATTTTCATAAATTGTCTAATTTCTCGGGTTGTCACATTCACCCCTCCTTATAAGAATTTCGTCCCCGAAATTCACCTTACACCTTACACCGTGCACCTTACATCATTCACACATATTTCACACGCTACCCAATACACCACTCACAAGGGTAAAAGGTTTAAAATTATGCTGAGGGGTCATATAGACCATGAATACATAGATTTGACGGTATTCATACCGCAAAACAAAACATTACTTGGTCTGTTTACAATCACAAAGAAGGTAAACTACCATTACTAGTACTTTAGGTTATTAGCCCATCGTACAGTTACGTCATGCATAACGTAATAATTATTTTTAGCGAATATTTACGCCACTAGATTGGATTTATTTATCCAAACAACATAGTTCACCTCAGTCTTATCATAGGATTCAGCACCAAAACAATTTGGTTCAGGAAATTTCTTTCAATAAACACTTGGAGTTTTTGAAAACATTTTTGAGAATGACGTCATGATGCCGCACTGTATTTACAGTCCGTTGAGGATTTCGTCATTTGGAGATTTTATCATGCTACATCATACCATAGTGGAATAGTGACTTTAAGTCAAATTCACACTAAGTAATACTGCATTGATGACTCCATCATTTTTATCATCTCTGCACCAGGTTACATGGTACATAAGTGATAAATAAAAACAATTTTTTTTAAAAGGCACATAGTGCGTATTTAGCTTGAAGTCAAAAATTTTGAAATCTAGCATAGATAAGGGGTTTAGGAAAACCTAAATCTCCACTAATGATCATATGCTTAACATTCTATCTATTCCTGTTATCCTCAATACTCCATTCACACATAACTATACCTAGTTCATAAAACCACACTTATGAGTCCATAAATTGCCACAATCATATGAGTTCACGAACTTTCCTAGACAGACCTTTGGCGTCTATTCGCTGAGGGGTTCATAAACATTTCATATAACTATGCGTCAAATATGTCACATAAGTATGAATTTTAAGAACTCGTACTTAACCTTATATTCTCTAACTATGACCTATCTATCTGTTATACACATGAGAAAGGAATCACCCTTTTAACATGCATATAGCAAATAGCGCGACACAACAATTCAATGATTATCAATGCCAGAAACTAAGTGGTTGTCAAACCAAACTCGACCACTAATCAATATAGGAAGCTAAGTGAACAATTCCCAGCCCATACAAGAAATTGGTCAACCTAACCACTACATCGACCAAGAAACTAAGTGATTCTAAAACCAAGTACAAATTCCCCGCCCATACAAGGAATCATACAACTCAGCTGCCGACAAGAGTCCTCAATTGAATCCCCACCTAATACTTAACCCCATTTTCTATACGAATTTCATTTAATCCGTATTCATAATCCATAACTCTTTCATGAGTTTTCATAGTACAATTTCATAGTACAACTAATACACAACATCTTGCTGTAAACTTTTCAATCATTAGATTGATTCTTTTCCCACATCATAACCTTATCAGATCACGGGGTGATCTTATCGTATATATTACGATTCATTTCTATGCATTGATCGTTTTGTTTTACGATCTCCTATCCCTGCACTTTCAGTCCTTTAGACTCGATCTATTCACCATTACTGTTCAACTTTATAATCAGAGTTAGGGAACTCTGTGCTTTACACTCGCCGAGATTCGTCTTTGAATCTTACCGACCAATTAACTCTATTTGAGTATCACTGCGGTTATTGGTCTCAGGTATTCCTACCTAAGCTTCATAACCAACAGCTCTGATACCAACTGTATCCAGGTCCCAAATCACCTCGGATCCGGTATACTATTTCTATAACTATTTGCGGAAGATATAAACATAAATTGTTTATACAATACATTACACACTATTCCCCAAGGTCGAGTAACCTTAACTTAATACACAATTCATAAAGTATCTATTACACAACAATATTTATCAAAATATACTATTACAAACTAGCCGCACATTTAACCCAAGTAGAACTTGACTTATCTTTTCCTGTATCCGAACGCATTCGTCTTATCTGCAATGTTTTATCATGATATAGCAAGGGTGAGCATAAAAGTTGCCCATCAAGTTTAATACAACAATATAACGATATATCATGATTGAAGAGTATGAATAATAAGCTGTCTATAATTCATCAATATAATTGAGAATTAGCACAAACAAACTTTTGACTGAACAAGTTTTAAACATGAACAAACATTTCTGAACCAACTGGTAATGAAGGTGATCAGCCTTTCATAACTGACTTATACATGCAAGATGTACATAATACAATTTTCATGGCAATCAGCAATGATTAACCATAAGCTTAAATAAACACTCTTATTAGAGTTAAGTGCAAAGAAAACTTGTCTGAACCGTTGATTACCGCAACGCAATTTATAACGCTTTATCCGAAGACTTAATATTAGTAATATAGATCTCCAATATTAGAATAATATCATCACATTATAATACTGTTATATTTATACACACAGAATAACCTAAACACATTACCACATAACCCTATCAGTCTTTACAACACATAAGACTAGGTATCAAGTCAAACTATTGCAGTCTGAGTTGAACCCGACATAATTCTATCATCCCGATTGTTTATTCGGACTTTTATCGAGTTCAAGTTCAATTAAACTCTGACTAAACACTTAACCATCAACACAGATAATTTCTTATCAGACAAAACATTTTTCCTAGGCTCGTAATAATTCTCGGATAATTATTACCATTTATCAACATTTTTCAATCCTTAAAACCGTATTTAAATAAATTAAATACAACATAATTCCTTAATCATTAATATTTATTTATTCTAAAATATTAATGAAAATCATTACATAATATTATAATATAATTATAATATATCAAAGTATTTTTAATACCTTAAAATCATTTTTATATGATTTTCCAACAATTAAATCCATTATCCGATAATTGCTATTAATATTAAAATATTAATATTTTCATGCCAAAATATCAAAATTTATATTTTATAACTTAAAATATTTTTATAACACTTAAATCATTTTTATATGATTTATAAATCATTAATACTATTTTTCCATAATTTATTTAATATATCTATTAAATAAACTAATTATCATTAATATTGATTAATTAATGAAATTCATCACAAAATATTAAAAGTCATCAAAAATAACTTAAAATATTTTCTTATACCATAATATTATTTTTCATGATTTTTCATGAATTAAAACCATTTTTAAATAATTTATTTAATATTATAATTAAATAAATAAATACCATTTATATTCCAAAAATAATAAATATTTTCGAAATATACATAAAATAGTAAAAAACTAATTTTCAAACTTTAAAATAATTTTTCAGAATTTATTTTGTATTTTTAATAATTAAAAACCATTTTTTTCTAATTTTTAATCATTTTCAGGAAAATAAGAAATAAACTGTCGCTAAAGGGCTATAGCGACACTTTCTGTCGCTATAGGTGTTCTTGAGTGTTCTTGAGCTTCATGTCAGTGTTCGGGTTGGGTGGTTTGACCGGCTATAGATCTATGATCTAAATGTTTTCTGGACTTGAAATTGATTTCATGTTGTAGTATTTATGTAATACTACAACTACATAACACGTTTCGTGGCTAAATAACTTCAGATCAGAGAGATTTAAGTCTCCAAAATCTCTGACAACGTTGTTCTTTGGCTTGTCAGAGTTTAACAGATTCGAGTTACCATATTCAACCTCAATTTAACATATGTTCTGGTTTTGTTTTATGTAATCTATTGGTTCAAAATTGCAGATCACATGACATGGTATAACGACATAACATTAGAACATCAATACAACACCGAATCTAAAAAAAATGGATCGGTCAAACTAGTAAGCAGGAATCGGGTTTTGAACTTTCTGGGTTTTCCAGAAAGTTCTTAAGGCTGATTGGTCAACGAAGTTTGACCAATAATATTTGCAATCCTGATCCCGATCTCGTTGTTATAAGGGCTTTGTTGTGTAGATCACATGTCATACTATCCATATCTAACACTAACATGGTAAATATCATTAACAGTAGAAAGATCTAAGGCCTAGAAAATCATTGTCAGATTTATGGGAATCTGCAAATTTTTCTAGGTTGCCCAGAAACAGAAATTGTGTGAACGGTCAACGTGGTTTGACCGAGCATAAATGATAATCTAGACTAGATCTAACCCTGATTCCAGTTTCAGATCAAAGTCCTCACGTCATAGAACAGATTCAAAACATAAAACACACAAATCCTTTAACACGTAAAGATCTAAGGGCTCTGACATTAGGCTGTCAGGCCTTATTTTTCAACTTTTCCAGATTTGATAAATCCTTAATTTTGAGCATCTGGATGTTATAGATCCATGATCCAACAACCCAGATCTCTAAATGACACCTTATTACACAACTTTAATCAACAACTAACATTAAACAACATAAGATCAAAGGATTTCAAATTTTAGGGTTCATATACCTATTATGCTTTGATTTTTGATTCTTGATCTCTGATCTTGATCTGGATTATCAAGAAGCTTGATTAGAGACTGACATACTTTGTATTTTTAGAGGTTGGGAGATAGAGAGGGTTGTTAGGAACTTGAGAGAAAAATGTCCAACTTTTTATGACTTTCTCTCTCTAATTCCCTAATATTCTACAAATACAATGCTTGTTGCTGATTTTGCTGGATTTTGTCACATGGCTATGCTAGGTTTAGACTAGGGTTGTTCACCAACCCAAAGTATGGCAAGATATGCACTCCACCAATTAAAGAATGTGACATAAGGGTACCTTGGACATTTCCCTTTTATTTCTAGATTTTCCATGTGTTGCAAACCCTTAGGGTTTAGGGTTTGGAGCATTTTAGGGTTTAGGTTTTAACCCTTAACTTTACAAATTTAATTTCTACACTTCCGAATTTCAGTTTTCAAAATTGAAAATTAACATTTTTTGTGACGCCCCCAAAATTAGGTATACATCACCCATCTTGGGTCGCCAGATACATGGTACATCATTCAAATACAACTTACTAATACAACTGTCGTGTACAATACGACAAAACATAACTGTGAGTTTGAATATAATTTTTGTCTACTAGAGATCATACAAACTCAAAAGGAGTCCTCATTACAATTAATAATACACTATTTCACAGAATAGTGAGGACTACTAATGCTATCCTCTGGACCGTCACTCCATTCCCCGACTAGTTCCTGCTATGTTCTCATTTCCTGAAGAGAACAGTGAAAGAAAGGGTGAGCTCAACTAGCCCAGTAAGAAATATTATGACTAAGATAATGCAGAATAAATTATCATTAGCCTCCAACAATGTTAAACTGATAAAATATAATAGACATCAAGTTTAACAGCAGCGGATCAAACAATCCATTAAAAGAGTCAAGTAGAGAATAAAATCTACTATCTTTTATGATTTAAAAAGTTTTTAATCACTTTTATCGCTGGGACTCAGCTCAATAAATAATCCACATCATTAAATCATCCCTGCACTACAGGCCAAGGATATTCTTTAGTATCACGACCACGAATTATCCATGCACTACGGGCCAAAGATAATCGTGTTTTCATCAACGGTCCTGATCATGCCATAAAACAATTCATCTTTGCACTACGGCCGAAGAGAATCCATAGCCATAATCATACCAAAAACTGTCCATCAATGCACTACGGGCCAATGAGGACTTTTTCCACATCATTTGTAATATTACGGTCATGATTATACCGAATAATCCTTGGTCATAATCATACCAAGTCCATCTATGCACTACAGGCCACAGATGACTTTTAACATAACATAAACATGAGGATGATGACAATGATATAAGAATTCAATAAAACAAGTTCAAGAATTAATTTGTCCAAGAACTACTAACGTCCAAATTGTCAACATGATACTGCTTTGTAGTGTAAAATTCAAGAATGATCAGAAGAATATTTCCATAAAAAGATACTGGATGAAGCACAAATATCAAGGATATTCTACTAATTTCATGGAGTATAGAAGTCAAAACTTTAACCAACTGAGTATAATAAAGAATGGAATAACAACAGAAATCACCATGCATGCGGAACTTCGCACAGGCAGGTTATTCCAACAGAATACTAAATAACGGAACCAGGTCAGGTGAAATTCACACCGACAGGATGTTCCAACAGAATAATAAATACGGAATAATAAATGATGGAACCAGGTCCGGCGTATAGCACAGACAGGATATTCCGACAGAATAATAAAGACGGAACCAGGTCCGGTGTAAAACACACAGACAGGATGTTCCAACGGAATAATAATAAAGACGGAACTAGGTCCGGTGTAAAACACACAGACAGGATGTTCCAACAGAATGATAGAAGAATGTCACCAAGTATAGGGTAGACCGCGTATACAGGTTATTCCAACAGAATAATAAGAAATGGAATAACAACAGTTCTCTTCATGAATAAGAAAGAATAACACCCCTTACTGGTACAACAAATAATATCCCTTACCGTAATAGAAACTGGATATGGGAAAAGAAAAGTTAAGTAGCAGAAAGCTTTTCTTCTATCTCTCTATAGTTTCTCTCTCTAGAGTTCAGTGAATTCGTAAGAAAATAATGAAGGAATGAGCTTCTATTTATAGGAAAATGGAATGCATAGTAACTAATTCATGAACGGTCCAGATTGATTTACTTTAATCTGACGGTCCATATTTAAAGAAAAATCTTTTAAATAAAATATAATATATTCTATTTATAAAATAACTTTAATAAAGTATTCTGTTTTATATAAAAAGATGTTTCCGTTTTATTACGTTAATAATACGAATAAAACAAAACGTCATTATCGCTATAATAATTCATATTATTAATCGACAATAATTGAATCAAACTGAGCGACTTCTCACATAAATATCAATAATCAATACCGTGTGCTACTATGCAACAACGCGTATTACTGTACTTTTACTACCCATTAGTTCAACAGTATTAACGGTAAAACTTCCGCCGTTATTTTCAATAAAATATTTTTGTCGTTTTCTCAATCCGACAATAATTCTGTTGTGGGGTCCACCAATAATTGTATCGTCGTACGAATATTTTCCGACACAAAGAATATTCCCTGACCAATCGAACATAATATAACAACTTGCATACTTTGCAAAATTTATAAATACTACCCACAACTATAATATTATCTCAAATTCCCACCATAATATAAAAAAATTATTTCGAGAAAATTAATTCTTTATTCATAAAATCTGGGGTTTTACATTTTTAACTTATAATTAGTATTTACTAATTATATTAAAAATTTCTTAATCATAAATTCATTCTTGCTAATTAGGATTAGCATTTCCTAATTACAATTGCTAATAATGCAATTAGGGTCAAAATGGTAATTAGGGTTCAAAACCCTTGAATTAGGGTTTCTAATAGAAAAATTTTGATTTTCTAAATTAGAGTTTAGATTTTGTAATTAGATTAGAATTTTCTAATTACTCATAAATTAAAATAATTAGGATTAGGGTTTCCTAATTAGCATTGCTAATTTTAAGAATTAAATCCATAATTGAGCATTAGGGTTTCTGACGAAACAATTAGGCTTCCAAAAATTGGAAATCAGGGTTTGTTAATTAATTAACCTTTACCCTAATTAATACTTAATTAATACCACATAAGCATTATAATTATCCTTTCCATTCCCAGATTAGGGCTTTCATTTGATCAGAATCTGAAATTAGGGTTTTCAGATCTGGTATTAGGGTTTCTAATAATCAACTAGAATTTCCAGTAATTCTTTAGGGTTTTCCCTAATTAATTAAAATTATAGGCGTTTAACCTTGTACACATCATTGCATTCCCAATCTAGGGTTTTCAATATCCGATTTAAGGTTTCGGACTCCCGGAACTGAAACTAGGGTTTCCAGAACCGATTTTTTTAGGGTTCCTTATCAGACGTTAGGGATTTCTAACAGAACGTTAGATTTTTTCTAACTTAATAAACATATGATTAACATAACTTTAGGGTTTTCTAAAGTTATAACTTATCTGATCAATCCTTGATCTCAAATCATCATGGTTCACATATGTAACCAAATATACCGACTAGTATTCACTTCGATACTTATCCTTGATAATTCTTCAAAAGAATTTTAAATCTACCATAATCTTATACCTCATTACTAGACTATCACTTACAGTCTATCACATAATTCAAGTCTTGTCCAAAACTTTTGAAATTCTTGGAATTTCATTACATAACTGCCAATTCCATACACTTATTTCCTGTCTAGGTCCTAATATTGAACCTTAAATCAATCAATTATGATTTTCATAAATTGTCTAATTTCTGGGGTTGTCACATTCACCCCTCCTTATAAGAATTTCGTCCCCGAAATTCACCTTACACCTTACACCGTGCACCTTACATCATTCACACATATTTCACACGCTACCCAATACACCACTCACAAGGGTAAAAGGTTTAAAATTATGCTGAGGGGTCATATAGACCATGAATACATAGATTTGACGGTATTCATACCGCAAAACAAAACATTACTTGGTCTGTTTACAATCACAAAGAAGGTAAACTACCATTACTAGTACTTTAGGTTATTAGCCCATCGTACAGTTACGTCATGCATAACGTAATAATTATTTTTAGCGAATATTTACGCCACTAGATTGGATTTATTTATCCAAACAACATAGTTCACCTCAGTCTTATCATAGGATTCAGCACCAAAACAATTTGGTTCAGGAAATTTCTTTCAATAAACACTTGGAGTTTTTGAAAACATTTTTGAGAATGACGTCATGATGTCGCACTGTATTTACAGTCCGTTGAGGATTTCGTCATTTGGAGATTTTATCATGCTACATCATACCATAGTGGAATAGTGACTTTAAGTCAAATTCACACTAAGTAATACTGCATTGATGACTCCATCATTTTTATCATCTCTGCACCAGGTTACATGGTACATAAGTGATAAATAAAAACAATTTTTTTTTAAAAGGCACATAGTGCGTATTTAGCTTGAAGTCAAAATTTTTGAAATCTAGCATAGATAAGGGGTTTAGGAAAACCTAAATCTCCACTAATGATCATATGCTTAACATTCTATCTATTCCTGTTATCCTCAATACTCCATTCACACATAACTATACCTAGTTCATAAAACCACACTTATGAGTCCATAAATTGCCACAATCATATGAGTTCACGAACTTTCCTAGACAGACCTTTGGCGTCTATTCGCTGAGGGGTTCATAAACATTTCATATAACTATGCGTCAAATATGTCACATAAGTATGAATTTTAAGAACTCGTACTTAACCTTATATTCTCTAACTATGACCTATCTATCTGTTATACACATGAGAAAGGAATCACCCTTTTAACATGCATATAGCAAATAGCGCGACACAACAATTCAATGATTATCAATGCCAGAAACTAAGTGGTTGTCAAACCAAACTCGGCCACTAATCAATATAGGAAGCTAAGTGAACAATTCCCGCCCATACAAAGAATTGGTCAACCTAACCACAACATCGACCAAGAAACTAAGTGATTCTAAAACCAAGTACAAATTCCCCGCCCATACAAGGAATCATACAACTCAGCTGCCGACAAGAGTCCTCAATTGAATCCCCACCTAATACTTAACCCCATTTTCCATACGAATTTCATTTAATCCGTATTCATAATCCATAACTCTTTCATGAGTTTTCATAGTACAATTTCATAGTACAACTAATACACAACATCTTGCTGTAAACTTTTCAATCATTAGATTGATTCTTTTCCCACATCATAACCTTATCAGATCACGGGGTGATCTTATCGTATATATTACGATTCATTTCTATGCATTGCTCGTTTTGTTTTACGATCTCCTATCCCTGCACTTTCAGTCCTTTAGACTCGATCTATTCACCATTACTGTTCAACTTTATTATCAGAGTTAGGGAACTCTGTGCTTTACACTCGCCGAGATTCGTCTTTGAATCTTACCGACCAATTAACTCTATTTGAGTTAGCACTTATCCTAATCACTGCGGTTATTGGTCTCAGGTATTCCTACCTAAGCTTCATAACCAACAGCTCTGATACCAACTGTATCCAGGTCCCAAATCACCTCGGATCCGGTATACTATTTCTATAACTATTTGCGAAAGATATAAACATAAATTGTTTATACAATACATTACACACTATTCCCCAAGGTCGAGTAACCTTAACTTAATACACAATTCATAAAGTATCTATTACACAACAATATTTATCAAAATATACTATTACAAACTAGCCGCACATTTAACCCAAGTAGAACTTGACTTATCTTTTCCTGTATCCGAACGCATTCGCCTTATCTGCAATGTTTTATCATGATATAGCAAGGGTGAGCATAAAAGTTGCCCAGCAAGTTTAATACAACAATATAACGATATATCATGATTGAAGAGTATGAATAATAAGCTGTCTATAATTCATCAATATAATTGAGAATTAGCACGAACAAACTTTTGACTGAACAAGTTTTAAACATGAACAAACATTTCTGAACCAACTGGTAATGAAGGTGATCAGCCTTTTATACCTGACTTATACATGCAAGATGTACAGAATACAATTTTCATGGCAATCAGCAATGATTAACCATAAGCTTGAATAAACACTCTTATTAGAGTTAAGTACAAAGAAAACTTGTCTGAACTGTTGATTACCGCAACGCAGTTTATAACGCTTTATCCGAAGACTTAATATTAGTAATATAGATCTCCAATATTAGAATAATATCATCACATTATAATACTGTTATATTTATACACACAGAATAACCTAAACACATTACCACATAACCCTATCAGTCTTTACAACACATAAGACTAGGTATCAAGTCAAACTATTGCAGTCTGAGTTGAACCCGACATAATTCTATCATCCCGATGGTCTATTCGGACTTTTATCGAGTTTAAGTTCAATTAAACTCTGACTAAACACTTAACCATCAACACAGATAATTTCTTATCAGACAAAACATTTTTCCTAGGCTCGTAATAATTTTTGGATAATTATTACCATTTATCAACATTTTTCAATCCTTAAAACCGTATTTAAATAAACTAAATACAACATAATTCCTTAATCATTAATAAATATTAATGAAAATCATTACATAATATTATAATATAATTATAATATATCAAAGTATTTTTAATACCTTAAAATCATTTTTATATGATTTTCCAACAATTAAATCCATTATCCGATAATTGCTATTAATATTAAAATATTAATATTTTCATGCCAAAATATCAAAAGTTATATTTTATAACTTAAAATATTTTTATAACACTTAAATCATTTTTATATGATTTATAAATCATTAATACTATTTTTTCATAATTTATTTAATATATCTATTAAATAAACTAATTATCATTAATATTGATTAATTAATGAAATTCATCACAAAATATTAAAAGTCATCAAAAATAACTTAAAATATTTTCTTATACCATAATATTATTTTTCATGATTTTTCATGAATTAAAACCATTTTTAAATAATTTATTTAATATTATAATTAAATAAATAAATACCATTTATATTCCAAAAATAATAAATATTTTCGAAATATACATAAAATAGTAAAAAACTAATTTTCAAACTTTAAAATAATTTTTCAGAATTTATTTTGTATTTTTAATAATTAAAAACTATTTTTTCTAATTTTTAATCATTTTCCGGAAAATAAGAAATAAACTGTCCCTAAAGGGCTATAGCGACACTTTCTGTCGCTATAGGTGTTCTTGAGTGTTCTTGAGCTTCATGTCAGTGTTCGGGTTGGGTGGTTTGACCGGCTATAGATCTATGATCTAAATGTTTTCTGGACTTGAAATTGATTTCATGTTGTAGTATTTATGTAATACTACAACTACATAACACGTTTCGTGGCTAAATAACTTTAGATCAGAGAGATTTAAGTCTCCAAAATCTCTGACAACGTTGTTCTTTGGCTTGTCAGAGTTTAACAGATTCGAGTTACCATATTCAACCTCAATTTAATATATGTTCTGGTTTTGTTTTACGTAATCTATTGGTTCAAAATTGCAGATCACATGACATGGTATAACGACATAACATTAGAACATCAATACAACACCGAATCTAAAAAAAATGGATCGGTCAAACTAGTAAACAGGAATCGGGTTTTGAACTTTCTGGGTTTTCTAGAAAGTTCTTAAGGCTGATTGGTCAACGAAGTTTGACCAACAATATTTGCAATCCTGATCCTGATCTGGTTGTTATAAGGGCTTTGTTGTGTAGATCACATGTCATACTATCCATATCTAACACTAACATGGTAAATATCATTAACAGTATAAAGATCTAAGGCCTAGAAAATCATTGTCAGATTTCTGGGAATCTGCAAATTTTTCTGGGTTGCCTAGAAACAGAAATTGTGTCAACGGTCAACGTGGTTTGACCGAGCATAAATGATAATCTAGACTAGATCTAACCTTGATTCCAGTTTCAGATCAAAGTCCTCACGTCATAGAACAGATTCAAAACATAAAACACACAAATCCTTTAACACGTAAAGATCTAAGGGCTCTGACATTAGGCTGTCAAGCCTTATTTTTCAATTTTTCCAGATTTAATAAATCCTTAATTTCGAGCATCTGGATGTTATAGATCCATGATCCAACAACCCAGATCTCTAAATGACACCTTATTACACAACTTTAATCAACAACTAACATTAAACAACATAAGATCAAAGGATTTCAAAATTTAGGGCTCATATACCTATTATGCTTTGATTTTTGATTCTTGATCTCTGATCTTGATCTGGATTATCAAGAAGCTTGATTAGAGACTGACATACTTTGTATTTTCGGAGGTTGGGAGATAGAGAGGGTTGTTAGGAACTTGAGAGAAAAATGTCCAACTTTTTATGACTTTCTCTCTCTAATTCCCTAATATTCTACAAATACAATGCTTGTTGCTGATTTTGCTGGATTTTGTCACATGACTATGCTAGGTTTAGACTAGGGTTGTTCACCAACCCAAAGTATGGAAAGATATGCACTCCACCAATTAAAGAATGTGACATAAGGGTACCTTGGACATTTCCCTTTTATTTCTAGATTTTCCATGTGTTGCAAACCCTTAGGGTTTAGGGTTTGGAGCATTTTAGGGTTTAGGTTTTAACCCTTAACTTTGCAAATTTAATTTCTACACTTTCGAATTTCAGTTTTCAAAATTGAAAATTAACATTTTTAACTTATAATTAGTATTTACTAATTATATTAAAAATTTCTTAATCATAAATTCATTTTTGCTAATTAGGATTAGCATTTCCTAATTACAATTGCTAATAATGCAATTAGGGTCAAAATGGTTATTAGGGTTCAAAACCCTTGAATTAGGGTTTCTAATAGAAAAATTTGATTTTCTAAATTAGAATTTAGATTTCGTAATTAGATTAGAATTTTCTAATTACTCATAAATTAAAATAATTAGGATTAGGGTTTCGTAATTAGCATTGCTAATTCTAGCAATTAAATCCATAATTGAGCATTAGGGTTTCTGACGAAACAATTAGGGTTCCAAAAATTGGAAATTAGGGTTTGTTAATTAATTAACCTTTACCCTAATTAATACTTAATTAATACCACATAAGCATTTTAATTATCCTTTCCATTCCCAGATTAGGGCTTTCATTTTATCAGAATCTGAAATTAGGGTTTTCAGATCTGGTATTAGGGTTTCTAATAATCAACTAGAATTTCCAGTAATTCTTTAGGGTTTTCCCTAATTAATTAAAATTATAGGCGTTTAACCTTGTACACATCATAAGGTGCATTCTCAATCTAGGGTTTTCAATATCCGATTTAAGATTTCGGACTCCCGGAACTGAAACTAGGGTTTCCAGAACCGATTTTTTTATGGTTCCTTATCAGACGTTAGGGATTTCTAACAGAACGTTAGATTTTTTCTAACTTAATAAACATATGATTAACATAACTTTAGGGTTTTCTAAAGTTATAACTTATCTGATCAATCCTTGATCTCAAATCATTATGGTTCACATATGTAACCAAATATACCGACTAGTATTCACTTCGATACTTATCCTTAATAATTCTTCAAAAGAATTTTAAATCTACCATAATCTTATACCTCATTACTAGACTATCACTTACAGTCTATCACATAATTCAAGTCTTGTCCAAAACTTTTGAAATTCTTGGAATTTCATTACATAACTGCCAATTCCATACACTTATTTCCTGTCTAGGTCCTAATATTGAACCTTAAATCAATCAATTATGATTTTCATAAATTGTCTAATTTCTCGGGTTGTCACATTCACCCCTCCTTATAAGAATTTCGTCCCCGAAATTCACCTTACACCTTACACCGTGCACCTTACATCATTCACACATATTTCATATGCTACCCAATACACCACTCACAAGGGTAAAAGGTTTAAAATTATGCTGAGGGGTCATATAGACCATGAACACATAGATTTGACGGTATTCATACCGCAAAACAAAACATTACTTGGTCTGTTTACAATCACAAAGAAGGTAAACTACCATTACTAGTACTTTAGGTTATTAGCCCATCGTACAGTTACGTCATGCATAACGTAATAATTATTTTTAGCGAATATTTACGCCACTAGATTGGATTTATTTATCCAAACAACATAGTTCACCTCAGTCTTATCATAGGATTCAGCACCAAAACAATTTGGTTCAGGAAATTTCTTTCAATAAACACTTGGAGTTTTTGAAAATATTTTTGAGAATGACGTCATGATGCCGCACTGTATTTACAGTCCGTTGAGGATTCCGTCATTTGGTGATTTTGTCATGCTACATCATACCATAGTGGAATAGTGACTTTAAGTCAAATTCACACTAAGTAATACTGCATTGATGACTCCATCATTTTTATCATCTCTGCACCAGGTTACATGGTACATAAGTGATAAATAAAAACAATTTTTTTTAAAAGGCACATAGTGCGTATTTAGCTTGAAGTCAAAAATTTTGAAATCTAGCATAGATAGGGGTTTAGGAAAACCTAAATCTCCACTAATGATCATATGCTTAACATTCTATCTATTCCTATTATCCTCAATACTCCATTCACATATAACTATACCTAGTTCATAAAACCACACTTATGAGTCCATAAATTGCCACAATCATATGAGTTCACGAACTTTCCTAGACAGACCTTTGGCGTCTATTCGCTGAGGGGTTCATAAACATTTCATATAACTATGCGTCAAATATGTCACATAAGTATGAATTTTAAGAACTCGTACTTAACCTTATATTCTCTAACTATGACCTATCTATATGTTATACACATGAGAAAGGAATCACCCTTTTAACATGCATATAGTAAATAGCGCGACACAACAATTCAATGATTATCAATGCCAGAAACTAAGTGGTTGTCAAACCAAACTCGGCCACTAATCAATATAGGAAGCTAAGTGAACAATTCCCCGCCCATACAAAGAATTGGTCAACCTAACCACTACATCGACCAAGAAGCTAAGTGATTCTAAAACCAAGTACAAATTCCCTGCCCATACAAGGAATCATACAACTCAGCTGCCGACAAGAGTCCTCAATTGAATCCCCACCTAATACTTAACCCCATTTTCCATACGAATTTCATTTAATCCGTATTCATAATCCATAACTCTTTCATGAGTTTTCATAGTACAATTTCATAGTACAACTAATACACAACATCTTGATGTAATCTTTTCAATCATTAGATTGATTCTTTTCCCACATCATAACCTTATCAGATCACGGGGTGATCTTATCGTATATATTACGATTCATTTCTATGCATTGATCGTTTTGTTTTACGATCTCCTATCCCTGCACTTTCAGTCCTTTAGACTCGATCTATTCACCATTACTGTTCAACTTTATAATCAGAGTTATGGAACTCTGTGCTTTACACTCGCCGAGATTCGTCTTTGAATCTTACCGACCAATTAACTCTATTTGAGTTAACACTTATCCTAATCACTGCGGTTATTGGTCTCAGGTATTCCTACCTAAGCTTCATAACCAACAGCTCTGATACCAACTGTATCCAGGTCCCAAATCACCTCGGATCCGGTATACTATTTCTATAACTATTTGCGGAAGATATAAACATAAATTGTTTATACAATACATTACACACTATTCCCCAAGGTCGAGTAACCTTAACTTAATACACAATTCATAAAGTATCTATTACACAACAATATTTATCAAAATATACTATTACAAATTAGCCGCACATTTAACCCAAGTAGAACTTAACTTATCTTTTCCTGTATCCGAACGTATTCGCCTTATCTGTAATATTTTATCATGATATAGCAAGGGTGAGCATAAAAGTTGCCCAGCAAGTTTAATACAACATTATAACGATATATCATGATTGAAGAGTATGAATAATAAGCTGGCTATAATTCATCAATATAATTGAGAATTAGCACGAACAAACTTTTGACTGAACAAGTTTTAAACATGAACAAACATTTCTGAACCAACTGGTAATGAAGGTGATCAGCCTTTCATACCTGACTTATACATGCAAGATGTACGGAATACAATTTTCATGGCAATCAACAATGATTAACCATAAGCTTGAATAAACACTCTTATTAGAGTTAAGTACAAAGAAAACTTGTCTGAACCGTTGATTACCGCAACGCAATTTATAACGCTTTATCCGAAGACTTAATATTAGTAATATAGATCTCCAATATTAGAATAATATCATCACATTATAATACTGTTATATTTATACACACAGAATAACCTAAACACATTACCACATAACCCTATCAGTCTTTACAACACATAAGACTAGGTATCAAGTCAAACTATTGCAGTCTGAGTTGAACCCGACATAATTCTATCATCCCGATGGTCTATTCAGACTTTTATCGAGTTTAAGTTCAATTAAACTCTGACTAAACACTTAACCATCAACACAGATAATTTCTTATCAGACAAAACATTTTTCCTAGGCTCGTAATAATTTTCGGATAATTATTACCATTTATCAACATTTTTCAATCCTTAAAACCGTATTTAAATAAATTAAATACAACATAATTCCTTAATCATTAATATTTATTTATTATAAAATATTAATGAAAATCATTACATAATATTATAATATAATTATAATATATCAAAGTATTTTTAATACCTTAAAATCATTTTTATATGATTTTCCAATAATTAAATCCATTATCCGATAATTGCTATTAATATTAAAATATTAATATTTTCATGCCAAAATATCAAAAGTTATATTTTATAACTTAAAATATTTTTATAACACTTAAATCATTTTTATATGATTTATAAATCATTAATACTATTTTTCCATAATTTATTTAATATATCTATTAAATAAACTAATTATCATTAATATTGATTAATTAATGAAATTCATCACAAAATATTAAAAGTCATCAAAAATAACTTAAAATATTTTCTTATACCATAATATTATTTTTCATGATTTTTCATGAATTAAAACTATTTTTAAATAATTTATTTAATATTATAATTAAATAAATAAATACCATTTATATTCCAAAAATAATAAATATTTTCGAAATATACATAAAATAGTAAAAAACTATTTTTCAAACTTTAAAATAATTTTTCAGAATTTATTTTGTATTTTTAATAATTAAAAACCATTTTTTTCTAATTTTTAATCATTTTCCGGAAAATAAGAAATAAACTGTCGCTAAAGGGCTATAGCGACACTTTCTGTCGCTATAGGTGTTCTTGAGTGTTCTTGAGCTTCATGTCAGTGTTCGGGTTGGGTGGTTTGACCGGCTATAGATCTATGATCTAAATGTTTTCTGGACTTGAAATTGATTTCATGTTGTAGTATTTATGTAATACTACAAGTACATAAAACGTTTCATGGCTAAATAACTTCAGATCAGAGAGATTTAAGTCTCCAAAATCTCTGACAACGTTGTTCTTTGGCTTGTCAGAGTTTAACAGATTCGAGTTACCATATTCAACCTCAATTTAACATATGTACTGGTTTTGTTTTATGTAATCTATTGGTTCAAAATTGCAGATCACATGACATGGTATAACGACATAACATTAGAACATCAATACAACACCGAATCTAAAAAAAATGGATCGGTCAAACTAGTAAGCAGGAATCGGGTTTTGAACTTTCTTGGTTTTCCAGAAAGTTCTTAAGGCTGATTGGTCAACGAAGTTTGACCAACAATATTTGCAATCCTGATCCTGATCTGGTTGTTATAAGGGCTTTGTTGTGTAGATCACATGTCATATTATCCATATCTAACACTAACATGGTAAATATCATTAACAGTAGAAAGATCTAAGGCCGAGAAAATCATTGTCAGATTTCTGGGAATCTGCAAATTTTTCTGGGTTGCCCAGAAACAGAAATTGTGTGAACGGTCAACGTGGTTTGACCGAGCATAAA
The DNA here is from genome assembly GCA_020205505.1 of Panax japonicus. NCBI lineage: Eukaryota > Viridiplantae > Streptophyta > Magnoliopsida > Apiales > Araliaceae > Panax > Panax japonicus. The sequence goes on from JAINUV010001459.1 coordinate 182,949, forward strand.
TGATAATCTAGACTAGATCTAACCCTGATTCCAGTTTCAGATCAAAGTCCTCACGTTATAGAACAGATTCAAAACATAAAACACACAAATCCTTTAACACGTAAAGATCTAAGGGCTCTGACATTAGGCTGTCAGGCCTTATTTTTCAACTTTTCCAGATTTGATAAATCCTTAATTTCGAGCATCTGGATGTTATGGATCCATGATCCAACAACCTAGATCTCTAAATGACACCTTATTACACAACTTTAATCAACAACTAACATTAAACAACATAAGATCAAAGGATTTCAAAATTTAGGGTTCATATAACTATTATGCTTTGATTTTTTATTCTTGATCTCTGATCTTGATTTGGATTATCAAGAAGCTTGATTAGAGACTGACATACTTTGTATTTTCGGAGGTTGGGAGATAGAGAGGGTTGTTAGGAACTTGAGAGAAAAATGTCCAACTTTTTATGACTTTCTCTCTCTAATTCCCTAATATTCTACAAATACAATGCTTGTTGCTGATTTTGCTGGATTTTGTCACATGGCTATGCTAGGTTTAGACTAGGGTTGTTCACCAACCCAAAGTATGGCAAGATATGCACTCCACCAATTAAAGAATGTGACATAAGGGTACCTTGGACATTTCCCTTTTATTTCTAGATTTTCCATGTGTTGTAAACCCTGGGTTTAGGGTTTGGAGCATTTTAGGGTTTAGGTTTTAACCCTTAACTTTGCAAATTTAATTTCTACACTTCCGAATTTTCGTTTTCAAAATAGAAAATTAACATTTTTAACTTATAATTAGTATTTACTAATTATATTAAAAATTTCTTAATCATAAATTCATTCTTGCTAATTAGGATTAGCATTTCCTAATTACAATTGCTAATAAAGCAATTAGGGTCAAAATGGTCATTAGGGTTCAAAACCCTTGAATTAGGGTTTCTAATAGAAAAATTTTGATTTTCTAAATTAGAATTTATATTTCGTAATTAGATTAGAATTTTCTAATTACTCATAAATTAAAATAATTAGGATTAGGATTTCCTAATTAGCATTGCTAATTTTAGCAATTAAATCCACAATTGAGTATTAGGGTTTCTGACGAAATAATTAGGGTTCCAAAAATTGGAAATTAGGGTTTGTTAATTAATTAACCTTTACCCTAATTAATACTTAATTAATACCACATAAGCATTATAATTATCCTTTTCATTCCCGGATTAGGGCTTTCATTTAATCAGAATCTGAAATTAGGGTTTTCAGATCTGGTATTAGGGTTTCTAATAATCAACTAGAATTTCCAGTAATTCTTTAGGGTTTTCCCTAATTAATTAAAATTATAGGCGTTTAACCTTGTACACATCATTGCATTCCCAATCTAGGGTTTTCAATATCCGATTTAAGGTTTTGGACTCCCGGAACTGAAACTAGGGTTTCCAGAACCGATTTTTTTAGGGTTCCTTATCAGACGTTAGGGATTTCTAACAGAACGTTAGATTTTTTCTAACTTAATAAACATATGATTAACATAACTTTAGGGTTTTCTAAAGTTATAACTTATCTGATCAATCCTTGATCTCAAATCATTATGGTTCACATATGTAACCAAATATACCGACTAGTATTCACTTCGATACTTATCCTTGATAATTCTTCAAAAGAATTTTAAATCTACCATAATCTTATACCTCATTACTAGACTATCACTTACAGTCTATCACATAATTCAAGTCTTGTCCAAAAATTTTGAAATTCTTGGAATTTCATTACATAACTGCCAATTCCATACACTTATTTCCTGTCTAGGTCCTAATATTGAACCTTAAATCAATCAATTATGATTTTCATAAATTGTCTAATTTCTCGGGTTGTCACAAGGACTCCATTGAGTGTGGATATTGTCTAGATGAAAATATTCTTATTAAAACTCTTAGATTATGTTTTGTCGTATTTTACACGACTGTTGTATAATTAAGTTGTATTTGAATATTGTACCATGTATTTGGCGACTCAAGATGGGTGATGTATACCTATTTTGGGGGAGTCACAATTAATTTGCTCCTGGCTGCTGTAGTTGTTGACTTTCTTTGGTTTGCTGGTTTTGCCTTGTCGCATGAACCGTTTTAGTCTTTTCACCAGTATTGCAAGGTCCTCATCATCATCTTCATCACAGTCAGAATCAACTTCAGTGTTAACTTTAGAGGTGTTTTCAGTTTCTTTGAGAGCAACACCTTTGTCCTTCTTTCTTCCTTAAGACAAAGTTTCTGCTCGTTGAGTTAGCTCCAGTTCGTATGTGAGGAGGTTTCCATATAACTATTGAACAGTCATTTCATATAGATTCTTTGACTCTCTAATGGAAGTGGTTTTGGCATCCCACTTGCTTGGTAAGGCTCTCATGAACTTTATTATTAGATCATTCTTTGGATAGATCTTTCCTTAGGCTCGTAGAGAATTGAGCAGAACATTAAATCTCTCGTATGTGGCAGTGACGTTCTCTCCTTGAACGTGAGCAAACATCTCATATTGATGAGTCAAGAAGATTGTTTGTTTTCTCTGACTTCTTCTGTTCCTTCATGCATGATGAACAATGCTTCCCAAACCTCCTTTGCTGTTTTGTAGTTGACCACGTTTTCAAACAGATCATCTTCGAAGGATTGAAATAAGATGTTCTTAACCTTTTTTTTAAGCTGGATATCTCTCTTCTCATTTTCTGTCCATTCTCCTTTGACCTTGATCTGTATTCTGTTTGGGTCATCTGTAGTTGGTGCAAGCTTTGTAGGAACGTAGGGCCCATTTTGAACAGTTTCAAAAAGATCTTCATCTATTGAGTCCATGTAAGCTTGCATCCTAACCTTCCAATTAGCGAATTTGTGTTTGTTACACATAGGTGGCTTGTTGCCTCCTCCAGTCTTTGATTCACTTGGTAAGTGTGCCATTGGATCTACTCAAGCTTTGTAGGCTATATAATATAACCAACTCTGATACCAATTGTTAGTTCCCAGAGGCACAATAGTTATCTAGAAGGGGGGTTGAATAGATATTAAAAAATTTTCTTTGTATTAAGACAGTTTTGATAATGATCTTAAACAAAGTGAAATTAAGGCTTCTTTGAAATCCCTTTTTGGATAGTGAGTTAATGAGAGTGAAGCAGTTATAACAGTTATAGCAGTTATAGCAGTTATAGCAAGAATGAAATAGACATAGTTGTTTTTAAGTGGTTCATAGCACTTAAAGCTCCTAGTCCACTCTTCTACTCCTCGAGTAGGAAATCCACTAAGGATGTCTTTTTACACTTTCTGAATCTCACAGATTCCTTCTAGACCAGCAGTCTAGGAACTTCTTAGTTCACTCTTAAACTCTTCAAGTTCAGCTGACTTGGCTCTTCACAGTTCACTTAGAACTCTTCAAGTCCTTCTGACTTGGATCTCTTAATTCAGTTGATTGATAGTTGTTGAGTTGTGATTGATGCTACTCAGTTGATATTAAGCACTTGTTCGAAGGAACTGAGTAGCTGAGCAAGCTTCCTCTTTTTCTCAGATCGTAGAGTTGAGCGTTGAGTGTTCTTGTGCGTTTTTGTTCAATACTTGTTGCTTCTTCTTTCCTGAATGTGATTTGTATATATGTGATCTTTGAAATCTATCTGTTGAAGTCATTTGATGAAGCATTAAATGCATTTGACATATCTGAATTTTGATGGAGACTTTTCTGCACAGTCTTCTGAATTGCATTCTGGCCCACTGACACAGCAAACTGCTTTCTCACCTAACACCTGAAAAAGTGTTTTTCTCTGCCCTATGGTCTTTTTCTTAGCTTCTTGAATACGTTTCTTTTGATGAATACTAAGGATATCTTTTGTACCGTTGGGACTGGTGAGTGCTTCAACGTTCAAAACCCATTCCTCATTTGTTGGAATTTGTCTCCAAACAAATGATAGAGCTCGATGCTTCTGACACAAGGCAGATGATACTCTACGATCCATATCGTGGTGACTTGTCACATGGTGCATGGATTGAAAAGAACACTACGATCTCTTTCAAGCATTTGCACACTACGATCTTTGCACACTGCGATCTTTACTTGCTCGCCTTGCAGATTATACGTTTTTGAAAGCACACTACGATCTCTGAGTTAGCTTCAACAAACTTCTAGAGCACTCTATGATTTCTGGAGAGGTCCTTCAAGGCAGATGCACTACGATCTTCTAAGCTCTACGTTCCTGCCTTGGATTCTGCAACCTGTTGATCAGCTTGATAGACTACGATTCAAGTGGAAGCCTATCTACCTTTCAAGTCATAGATCAACCTAACATTTTTGATCTCTTTTTCATTTCATTCATTTATAGAATAACAAACATTAAAAGCTAAGATCAACCTAACAAATTTGATCTATTACTAAGCCCTTGTACATATATTCCTTGAAGGGCTTTACATATAATCATGAGTATTTACTTTGAACATTAAATGAAAATATGCATACTTCCAACAATCTCCATCAGAGCTCAAAAATTTCAAATACATTTAATGCTTCAAAGGATGTATTCAACGGATATATTTCAAAAGCATCATATATACAAAACATCAGCAGATGAAAATTCCAAGCAAGCACTGAACAAAAATTCTGAAGAACACTCAATGTTCAACTTTACGATCTGAAAGAGAAAGCTTTCTCAGCTACTCAGTTCTTTCGAACACAAGCTTAACGAAAACTGAGTAGCACCCTTCAAGAACTCAACTATTATCAAGTGAAGTAAGAAGTTCCAAGTCAGAAGGACTTGAAGAGTTTTAAGTGAACTTAGAAGTACCAAGTCTGCTGGACTTGAAGAGTTCAAAAGTGAACTAAGAAGTTCCAAGACTGTTGGTCTTGAAGGAATCTCTGAGATATCCTTAGTGGATTTCCTACTCGAGGAGTAGAAGAGTGGACTAGGAGCTTTAAGTGCTCTGAACCACTTAAAAACACTATGTTTAAGCCATTATCAAAACTAATAAGTATTTCGAAAAGAATTTAAATTATCTATTCAACCCCCCCTTCTAGATAACTATTGTGCCTCTAGGAACTAACAAAATTGATGATAAAATTTTTAAATCATAGAAGATGGTAGATATCATGCTCTACTTGATTCTTCTAATCGATTACTTGTTTCGCTACAGTTAAACTTGATGTTTATTATATTTTATCAGTTTAATACTGTTGAAGGCTAACGATAATTTATTTTGCATTATCTTAGTCATAATATTTCTTACTGGGCTAGTTGAGCTCACCCTTTTGCTTTCATTGTTCTCTTCAGGAAATGAGAATATAGCTGGGAAAAGTCGGGGAATGGAGTGACAGTCCAAATAGGTGGCTATAATAGTCCTCACTGTTATGTGAAATAGTGTGATAACAATTGTAATGAGGACTTTATTTGAGTTTGGATACTGTCTATGAGACAATATCCGTGTAAAAACTCTCAGCTACGTTTTGTCGTATTGTATAAATGAAGTTTGTATTTGTATTTTGTATCATGTATTTGGCGACTCAGAATGAGTGATGTATACCTATTTTGGGGGAGTCACAGTTGGTATCAAAGCTTAGGGATATGATCCTTGGCTGAGATGTGAGATAAGATATAGGAGGGGAGAGACGGGGAAATCCTTCGCTAGTATGACCTACCTAAGTTTATTTGTTATTTAATTGGTCGGTCAGAATATAGGAATAATATGTGGTATGTCAATTAACCCTTGTTTTATAGCAGTGTTTGAAAATGGCATCTGAAAATGTCGAGTTAAGCAATGGAGCACATGAGACAGTTGAGTCACCACTGATCAATACCCGGGATAATGTGCATCAGGAAGGCAATAATCCTCAGGTAAATAACAACACCAACCAAATGATGAACGACGGAATGTTCAGAGGCTTTTTATAATTCATGCAACATCAGACGAGAGAGACTCATGTCCAAAATGTAGGTGAAAACACTGGCAACTCACGGATGGTCACAGCTAAGCAGTTCAAGGAGCTAGGACCACTAGAGTTTTTGGGAAAGCCAGAACCACTTAAGGCAGAGAAATGGATAAAGCAGATCACAAAGATATTTGATGTTTTGGGATGCTCCGAGGAGCAAAAGTTTCCCTTTACCACCTTCATGTTGCGAGGAAAGGCAAATTATTGATGGAAATCTGTAAAGCAAACTCATTCTGCTGCACTCAAGATGTCTTGGGAGAAGTTCCAAGAATTGTTCAATGATAAGTACTTTCCCGAAAGTATTCGTCACATGAAGGAGGTAGAGTTTATCAAGCTGGAGCAAAACAATATGATCGTTTCGCAGTACGAGGCAAAGTTTGCTGAGTTATCCCCATTTGCGTCCCATTTAGTTGATAATGAGGAGCATATGACGCGGATGTTTCTAAGAGGTTTGAAACCTGAAATACGTCGATACCTCATTTCTCACAAACTGTGTTTGTATTTAGATGTTGTAAATAGGGCTCAGTGTTTAGAACGCGATAATAAGTTAACCCAACCAAGAGATTGTAGCCGACAAATCGATAATACCAAGTGGTAGCAGTCATCGAAGTAGTGACAACAAATGTGGAGGTAATCAACATGCCAGAAATGGTAACCACTTCGGTGGTAATCATGACCAACACAATAGGAGTGGAAATTTTAAGGAGAGGAGATTCAATAATGATGGAAAAACATCAGCACCAGCAACCATTGTTAAGGAAGTAGAACGACCACCGATCGTATGCTACAAATGTGTAGGGGAGCGACACATCAGTCTAAACTGTACGCAGCAGTCCAAAACATGTTATAATTGCAGAAGAGAAGGTCACCTAGCCCAATTTTATCGTGTAGTGAAGTCAAGTCCAGCTGGGACAGAGGCACCAAAGGTTGTCCCAGAGAAGTCAAAGCTGGTAGTTCAAGGGAGAGCAGTTTATCATGACCTCCCAAAAACCGAGGAACCCGAACGAAGTTATCACGGATAAGCTAATCATAAACTCTTGAGAAGTCTATACCTTTTTTGATACCAGTTCTACCCATTCTTTTATTTCTCCTACTTGCGTTCAACGTTTAAATTTAATTCCGAAGAAATTAGACTTTGACTTATCTGTTGAAATTCCATTGGGAGAAATCTTCATTACATCCACTGTTTATAAGTCATATTTGATTCAAATCGACACCCGCATGCTACCTGTCGATCTTATCTCTTTGAAAATACTTGTATTCGATGTGATTTTAGAAATTTATTGGTTAACTAATCATCGTGTTAAAATTGATTATTTTCGTAAGGTTGTTAGCTTTCATATTCCTAACCAACCTATTATATGAATTCAAGTAACCAAACCACTAAAGTCAATCACTGTCATATCAAGCCATAAAGATATTCGTTTATTGAAAAACAGATGTCAAGCTTTCTTAGCCCATGTCACGGATTTAAATAAAAATACGTAAGATTTGAATGATATTTCTATTGTTAATAAATTTCCTAACGTATTCCCTGAAGAACTTCCTGGCCTACCCCCAGAACGTAAAATCAAATTTTGTATCGACCTTAAACCAGGTACAAAACCCATTTCCAAAGCTGCATATCGAATGGCTCCTATTGAATTTCAGGAGTTAAAAATCCAACTGTAAGAATAGTTAGACATCAGTTTCATTTGTCCTAGTACGTCTCCTTAGGGTGCTCTTATTCTATTCGTAAAGAAGAAAGATGGAAGTATGCGACTTTGTATTGATTATCGGGAGTTGAATCATGTCACCATCAAAAATAGGTACCCGTTACCTCACATTGATGATCTGTTTGACCAGTTGTAAGGCACTAAATTTTTTTCAATGATTGATCTTTGTTTCGGATATCATCAGTTAAACATTAAAACTGATGACATTCCAAAGACTGCTTTCAGAACTCGGTATGGACATTACGAATTACTAGTCATGTCTTGGATTGACTAATGATCATGCTGCCTTCACGGATATGATGAACTGAGTATTCAAGGAATATTTGGATCATTTTGTGGTCGTCTTTATTGATGACATCCTCATTTACTCCAAAATCCGTGAAGATCATGAGCAAGACTTGAGTCTGGTACTCCAAAAGCTTCGTGAAAACAAGCTTTATGCCAAGTTAAAGAAATGCGAGTTCTGGCTTGAGGAAGTAGCATTCCTTGGGCACGTGATATCAAATCATGGAATATCTATTTGCCCATCGAAGATTGAAGAAATACAAAGCTGGGAGCAACCTAAGTCAGTAACCAAAGTACGTAGCTTTCTGGGCTTAGCTGGTTATTATCAAAGATTCGTGGAAGGATTTTCTCAAATCGCTACTCCATTAACTCAGCTGACTCGAAAAGATACAAAATTCGATTGGAGCGAGGAATGTGAGAAAAGTTTTCAAGAAGTCAATAGAAGACTCATTTCAGAACCTGTTCTTATAATACCATCTGGTTCAGAGGGATTTATCATCTACAGCGATGCTTCTGGCAGAGGGTTAGGATGTGTTCTCATGCAACATGGAAAAATCATAGCCTATGCCTCGCGACAACTCAAAGAATATGAGAGAAATTATCCTACTCATGATCTAGAGTTGGCAGCGGTTATTTTTGCACTAAAGATCTAGAGGCATTATTTGTATGGGGAGAAAGTGGAGATCTATACGGATCATAAAAGCCTCAAATATTTCTTCACCTAAAAGGAACTCAACATGCGGCAACGACATTGGCTCGAGCTGTTGAAAGATTATGATCATACCATTCAATACCATCCTGGAAAAGCGAACGTGGTAGTTGATGCATTGAGTAGAGGATCATATGCGCGTACGAGTGCGATATTGTCAACGCAAAGACCCATTTGGTATGACCTATAAAGGATGGAGATAGAGATAAAGGCTCCAGGGACCCACGTGATGATGTTAAATATACGAGTAGAACCAACTTTAATTGATAAAGTTAAAAAGCTACTCAAGCTACGAACCTGGAGCTGATGCGTATGAGGACGAAAGTACAAGAAGGTGCTATTCGGAAGCAAGAATTGATGAAGAAGGAATACTTCAAGTCAACTCCAGACTTCGTGTTCCTAACGACCCTGATTTAAAGTATAAAATCATGATGGAGGCGCACAACACACCATTTGTAATCCGTCCTGGAAGTACCAAAATGTATTATGATCTTCGACACACATTTTGGCGGAGCAATATAAAGAGAGAGATATCATAGTTTATTTCAAGGTGTCTAACTTGTCAACGAGTCAAGTCAGAGTATCAAGTGCCAAAAGGTCCATTCCAACCACTTAAAATTCCAGAATGGAAGTGGGAGCACATTACCATGGACTTCGTTACTGGATCTTCCCAAGGTTTCTTAAGGCATAAATGCAATTTGGGTAATTATCGATAGATTGACCAAGTCTGCTCATTTCTTACCTATACGAGAAACTTATTCACTTGAACATCTTACTTGTATATATATAAATGAGATTGTAAGATTGCATGGTATGCTAGTATCCATAGTTTCTGACCGAGACCCAAGATTCACTTCATGATTTTGGGTTAATTTGCAAAAAGCTATGGGCACGGATTTACGATTCAGTTTTGCATATCATCCTCAGACGAACGGCCAGTCGAAGAGGACTATTCAAACTCTTGAAGATCTATTAAGATTCTGTGTCCTTGACTTCAAGGGAAGTTGGGACAAGTTCTTTTCATTAGTGGAATTCTCCTACAACAACAGTTATCAAGCAAGTATCGACATGGATCCATTCGAGGCGTTGTATGGACGCAAGTGTCGTTCTCTAATATGTTGGGACGAGGTGGGTGAAGCAACGTTGTTGGGACCAGAATTGATACGCATGACTACGGAAAAGATTCAAATGATCCGGCAATGTATAAAAACCTCACAAGATCGACAAAAGAGTTATGTTGATCTTCATCGAAAGGACGTGGAATTCAATGTTGGAGATCATGTGTTATTACATGTTCCTCCATGGAAAGGAGTTACAAGATTTGGAAAGAGAGGAAAGCTCAATCCTCGATTCATTGGCCCATTTGAAATCCTCGATCGAGTAGGAACTGTGGCCTATAGACTCGCCTTACCACCAAGTATGTCTCGTGTTCATAACGTTTTTCACGTATATATTTTACGTAAATATGTGGAAGACCCGAACCACATTATTGAGTTAGAACTAGACGAGATAGTGAAAGACTTAACGTATGAAGAGGTACCTGTTAAAATCTTGGATAAGAAGGAACATATTCTACGCTCCAAGGTTATACCTCAAGTCAAAGTTTTATGGAGAAACCACGATGTTGAGGAAATGTCCTGGGAGTTAGAATCCGAAATGAAATCAAGGTATCCTCACCTCTTCGTCATACCAGGTATGTACACCAATTTCGGGGATGAAATTTCATAAGAAGGGGAGGTTGTAAGACCCCAACTTTTATGAATAAAGATTAAATTTTCTCAAAATATATTTTTGAATATTATGGTGTGGATTTGATATAATGTTATAGTTGTGGGTAATATTTATAAATTTAGCAAAGTAAGCAAGTTATTATTAAATATTCGATTGGTCGGGGAATATTTGTTTTAACAGGGAATATTCGTACGACGACATAATCATTGGTGAACCCCATAACAGAATTATTGTCGGAGTTAAAAAACGATAGAAATATCTTTTTATAAAAATAACGGCAAAAGTTTTACCGTTAACTGTTGAATTAGCAGGTGATAAAAGTACAGTAATACGCGTGATTGCATAGTAGCACACGGTATTGATTATTGATGCTTACGTGAGAAGTCACTCAGTTATATTCAATTATTGCAACAGTAATTGATGCATAGTATCTCACATTATTTGATTTAATTATTGTCAATATTTTTATATTACTAAATCAATGATTAAGATGACAGGTTATTCATATTATTATTTACATAATTAACAATGTCTAGAAAGTTCTAGTCAAGGAAAGGAGTTTGGTTACCTAATTGCGCGTTAATAGGGAGAAATACTTATCAAAAAGCCCCCTCTTTCTTGGGAACGATCTGATTGTTAATATTGCGAGTTATAATAATGATGAATAAATGTTGTTAAAAATATTGAGGGGATTTTTATGAAGTATTTGTTGTAAATTTTGGCGTAATATTTGAACCCCCACTTACTCATTTTTTAAAACTATTAGTAGAAGTTATCTCAGTTTTGTTATATATATATATATATATATATATATATATATATATATATATATATAAGCTGATTTTGATGGGGGGGGGGGGTTTGTCTGGAGAATTGAAAAAAAAAGGTTACTCACGGGAGAAAAATGGATGGCATGGAATGGAGGAAAGGTTATATATATATATATATATATATATATATATATATATATTAGGTTTTATTTTTTTTATGAAAAATAGAATATATTATATTTTATTATGCATAGTATCTGCATAGAGTTTGCATAATAAAAAAAATTAAAATTTTTAGACGATTCGCGCCCGTGAATGTTTACTGTTCGTCCGTGATTTCTAAATTCAAATAGTATCATTTTCATTCTCCTATAAATATGATGCTTAATTTAGAATTGAAAATCACACCAGAATCAGAGAATTCTTCTTCTATAATATTGAGCGTATTTCTTTAGAGTTTAAGGAAGTTTTGCGTGTAGAAAATAGTGCTAGTTTTCTTCAAGAAGTATCCCTGCTATACCAGTTCGAATACTCTCATTTTTAAGGTAAGAGATATTATTTTTGTACAATATTTATAATAAATAATATTTTCTTCCATACTCCGTAGTATGTGAGTAATATTATTTCGTTTCAGATTCTGAATTCTACACTCATTTTGTTAAGTTTTGGCTTCTATACTCCATGAAATTAGTAGAATATCCTTGAAATTTGCGCTTGATCTAGTATCTTTTCATGGAAATGTTATTTTGAGCATTCTTGATAAATTTTAATCTTTTCATGTCGGGGTACTATTCACAGAGTACTATTCCAGAATTACTATTCACGAGGTACTATTTACTCGAGTATTATTCACCCGGGGTACTATTCATGACAAAAATTGATTTCTTTTTGGTCCAAATCATTTTTGATACAATATTATTCTTGAATTTTACTCCACAAAGTAGTATCATGTTGACAATTTGGACATTACTGTATTCTGGATAAATTAAATTATAAATCTTTAAAATTTATCATTTTCTTTCATTTAATTGAATTCTTATATCATTGTCATCATCATCATGCTTATATTATTATGAAAGTTATCTTTGGCCCGTAGTGCATATATGGACTGTTGATTGGTATGATTATGACCAGGGATTATTGAGTATAATCATGACCAGTAATGTTACAAATGATGAGGTAAAAGTCCTCATTGGCCCGTAGTGCATTGATGGACAGTTGTTGGCATGATCATGACCATTGGTGATTACACGAATATCCTTGGCCTGTAGTGCATGGATAATTCGTGGACGTGATACTAATGAATATCTTTGGCCCGTAGTGCATGGATAATTCAATGATGTTGATTATTTATTCAGCTGAGTCTCAACTATAAAATTGATGATAAACTTTTTAAATCATAGAAGATAGTAGATATCATGCTCTACTCGAGTCTTGTAATGGATTGCTTGTTCTGCTGCAGTTAAACTTGACGTTTATTATATTTTATCAGTTTAACACCGTTGAAGGCTAACAATAATTTATTCTGCATTATCTTAGTCATAATATTTCTTACTGGGCTAGTTGAGCTCACCCTTTTGCTTTTATTGTTCTCTTAAGGAAATGAGAATATAGCTGAGACAAGTCAGAGAATGGAGTGACGGTACAGATAGATGGCTATAAAGTCCTCACTATTATGTGAAATAGTGTGATAACAATTGTAATGAGGACTTTATTTGAGTTTGGATACTGTCTATGAGACAATATCCGTGTAAAAACTCTCAGCTACATTTTGTCGTATTGTATAAATGAAGTTTGTATTTGTATTATGTACCATGTATTTGGCGACTCAGAATGGGTGATGTATACCTATTTTGGGGGCGTCACAGTATCTCTCCATCAGTTCCAATAATATTTAAATCATCAACATACACAACAATTGTAAGACCCCAACTTATTATAAATAAAATTGAATTTTTCTCTATTCATTATTCTAAATTAATAAGGTGTTAATTTGATATAATGCTTTGGTTATGGGTGAAATGTGCAAATTTTACAAAATAAGCAAATGGTTATAAAATATTCATTGTTGTCGGAGAATATTCGTTTAGTCGTGGAATATTCTTTTTGTCGAGAATATCCGTATAACGGTGTAGTCATTTGTGGGCCCCATAACAGAATAACTGTCGGATGAAGAAAATGATAAGTTTGAGTTTTTATAAATAACGGCGTAGTTGTTACCGTTAACACTGTTGGAATACCTGGTGGTTAAAATATAGTAATACGCGTGGTTGCACAGTAGCACACGGTATTGCACAGTATTGTTGAATTATTGATTCGTACGTAAGAAGACACTACTCAATAATTGTTATAGTAGTTACTATTCAATATTTTATTTTATTGATTTAATAATTGTTGCATTGATATTTTATATTATGATTGTTTCAATAATTGTCACTGCAAAGTATTTTCCATTATCAGATCAATAATTCATATTATTTGAATAATATTATTAGATAGCATTATTGGCAATGTCTAGAAAGTTCTGTCAAGGAGAGGTTTGGTCACCTAATTGCGCGTCAGTAAGGAGAAATCCTTATTTGAAAGCCGCCTCTTTCCTGGGAACTGCCTGGTTGTCATAATTGTGATTCTGTAATATTATTTATGAATAATTAATTATTGATTTATATGATAAGAAAATATTTATTTGATGCGTATATAAATGATGAATTTATTTATGTGATTATAAATGAAGGATTTAATATTGAGGTGTTTTATCAGTATTTTGTCGGATTGGAGGTATTAAAAGATCAAACCAATGTTCTTGAGATATGTTGCGTGAGTTATAATTTTTGATCTGACCGTTGGATCGTTGTGATTTTTGGATATGTTATACATATATAAGTTGAGTATATGTCCACAAATTTCGAACCGTTAAAAATGAACGTATGATTTGTTATGAATTTTAAGAGGTGACTGGTTCAGAAATTATTAAAGTATCCGAATTTATCATTTTGATGGAAAATTCTAGAATTGGTGGGCCCCACTTTTGGATGGTGAGAAATGTGCTCAAATTGAATTTCAAATGTGGTGGGTGGCAATAGTAACATGTAAAGCCATCAGGTAGCAGGTCAAGTCTTCTTCGGCGTGCTAGCATTTTCCTATAAATAGGTGCTTAGGTTAGAATTGAAAATCACACCAGAAACAAGTTTTCTTTCCCTCTGTATTATCGAGCGTATTTTGTGAGTATGGAGATAATTTGAGAGTTGCTATTCAGTGCAAGTTTCCTTCAGCATCATATCCGATATTCCATTCTGAAGTACTGTTTCTTTGAGGTAAGGGATGTTATTTTTTTGTAATGATGTTATTCTTTCAATATCATTATACCAAAATATTGGTATGGATTTTATTGTGGAATTTCTAATTTTTTGTGTTGGGGTTACTACTCACGTATACAGCACTATTCATGAATACGGTAATATTCACGAGTATTGTTCACGAAGTATGATTTTTCTTGTGGGATTTCTACCTTTTTGTGTCGGAGTTACTATTCACGTATACGGCACTATTTACGAATACGACATTATTCACCAAAAAATTAAAATTTTCCTTTTCATCTAAGATGTCTATTATGGTTACTATCTCTGATTGTATCCATGTTTTGATCTTTATTTGTGAATTCTACTTCACAATTGGTTATTATGGAGTATTATTGAATTTGGATAAACCGAAATATGAATCCCTAATATTTGTCCTTCTGTCTCATTGGATTCGTTTTCTCTAAAATGTATTTCATCATCCTTAGTCCTTAATGGTGATACTTGATGAATATATTTGGCCTGTAGTGCAAAGATGTATATATTAAGAAAATGACATCAATTAGCAATTGTCGACACTTAGACCTTGTCAGGCCCTTCGTGGTAGGCAAGTGTCATCCTTAAGACGATGTCAGGCCCTGCGTGATAGGCAATTGTCGACACTTAGACCTTGTTAGGCCCTTCATCGTAGGCAAGTGTCATCCTTAAGACGTTGTCAGGCCCTGCGTGGTAGGCAATTGTCGACACTTAGACCTTGTCAGGCCCTTCATGGTAGGCAAGTGTCATCCTTAAGACGTTGTCAGGCCCTGCGTGGTAGGCAATTGTCGACACTTAGACCTTGTCAGGCCCTTTGTGGTAGGCAAATGTCATCCTTAAGACGTTGTCAGGCTCTGCGTGGTAGGCAATTGTCGACACTTAGACCTTGTCAGGCGCTTCGTGGTAGGCAAGTGTCATCCTTAAGACGCTGTCAGGCCCTGCGTGGTGGGCAATTGTCGACATTTAGACCTTGTCAGGCTCTTCGGGGTAGGTGAGCGTTGTTCTTCAGACTTCGTCAGACCCTTCGTGGTAGATGAATGTCATCTTTTTGGTTTTGTTAGGCCTTTTGGGGTAAAAAATTCCCAATGAAGCAGATCCGCCTCACACTTCGGTAACTAAATAAGTATCTCCTTACTTTATTAACTAAATTTTTTCTAAGTGTCGAGTTCGGAATGCCTCATTCTTTAACTTCATCTTATCTGTTACATGACATGCTTAGTTGTTAATTAACAGTTCAACTTGAGTCCATGAAAGAGTTTGTACATATTTTTAGTTGAATTAATATTGAAGTATTGGCAGAAAGTAAATGCACCGAAGTCATAAGGGAGGAGATCACTTTTTATTAATATTTAATTTGATTACAAAATTAGAAAATTTTTACACCAATCCAATAAATTTTTCACAAATATTCTTAAATAAAACTAAGGAAAAACATGAGCATTCACTTCAGGCACCATCCTCGTCATCTGAAGAGTCGAGCAAGGATGGATCCACGTTGGCTTTGATCAACTTCTCCTTGCCACGACTCCGGCATAGCTCATAGATTTCAGAATATATCTTCATGATTTCCCTGTTAATTTCATCCAAGTTCCGATACTCTTCACAGATTTGTTTGCGAAGGTCATTGGTTAAAGAGGGCCCAAGGTCCCGAAGAGTCTTGAGTTCTCGAATTTCTTCTTCGAGTTTCTGGCGCTTATTAAGATGATGAGTTTCTGCTAACTCCAGCTTCTGTATCGTTTTAGTCAAGAGCTTAGCATCAGCCTTTAGCTCTTTTATCTTCTCCATCCTTATTTCGTTCCTCTGAACCAAGTCAACATTCATTTTGACAATTTCCTTATACCGTGCTTTAGTTGACTTTAGTTCTTCATTGGAGGTCTTCGCATCTCCTTTAGCTTAGGCCTGCCCTTTCCGAAGACCCTCATTCGTGTGCAGAACGCCCTCACGTTGAGTTCTTTCCTGAGCCAGAGCCGACTTTAGGATGGCATTCTCCTTCCTCAAGGACTCTTCTTCAGATTCAGCTTCGATAGACCTTGGATGCAGACGCCCGAATACACCATTGGCCTACACATGACCATTATTATTTGATCCATTTCAGATGTATAAGTATGAAGGTAAAAACTGAAATATAGGAGATAACCATTTATCTTCGCCAGGTAGCTCATGCCTTCACTAAGCAAATCCCCGTTCGAATTGTTCCCAAATCGATGGTCATCGATTTCACGGATGAAGGTGTCGAATAGTTGGAAGGGGAAGTTGGCGTTGAATCGAGGCCACATGGTTAGAGAAGCCATAGCGTCATGCTGAAACTCGGAGGTCGACTGTCTTGGAGGAGAAGACATGGATTGATTGCGGACTGGTGAGGAATCCACATGTATATTCTCTGAAGAAGGAGATCGAACAAGAATATGTTCGGGGACTGATGAAGGATCAGAGAATGAACATGGATGGCCATCTGATGGTTGTTTCCTTTTTCGAGATAAGATGGAGACAGATTCAACCCGCTCATCATCAGGTGTTTGAGTTTCAGTTGGGACCGGTGGGGGAATGACAGTTGGAGATAGAGGAACTCGAAGCTCATCGGCAGTCAATGGTGTAATCTTCGTCCTTACCTTCTTAGCACGAAGGACCTTCGCCCGATCATGTATAGGTACAAGCAAGCTCCTCTTAATCGGGGCAGATTCGGAAGGTGCAGAGCTAGGTTTGGATGAAGGGGTTGCTTGTGGAATTGTTTCGGGATTTGTTTCTGGATAACTTTCAGGATTTGTCTCCGGATGAATGGATTTGGACTTCTTGGCGGCTTTTTTCCTTCGGCGAGGTCTGAGGGGTTCTTCGGGAATGACAGGTTCGTCAGTTTGGGGTTCTTCGTTCTGTAGGGAAAAGGTTGGTGGATCAGTGACGGGGGGATCGGCTCGAGAAGATTCTTCAGTCGGAGGCCCTTCACTCGCATCCATAATCTTCCCTACCAAAAGGTCATCCAGTTCTTTTACTTTCGAAGAAGTTGGTTTGATCAAAGACACTGCAGATAACCATACATCAGAACCAATGTCACTTAAATATATCAAAAAACTGTGTTACAAAGTTGTTCAAAACTTACATTTATGGTCATACAGCCACACTTGCTTGGTCAGAAGTGCAAAACTCCATTCCTTTGGAGGAATTTTCTTCAAAAAATCTGCCATCTCCTGCACACGCTCTTCGGGGATATCTCCAAAGTCAGCAGAGATCCGGTCAGAGATAGTCCAATCTGGAAGAGAAGAGATTTCGGGTCCCGTAATAAAGAACCACTTTTCGTGCCAACCCTTGTTGCTTGATGGGGTATCCATCAGGGGTCTCTTCTCAAATTTGGAGTTAGGTTGAGGAGACTGTTTGCTCAACATTTTGAAACCTCGTTCTCGGGACCTTTCGGCTGAGAAGAGGGTGAAGAAGATGTCTACAGAGGGATGAATCCCTAACTCGTGACAGAAGGCAATGAATACCAGGATGTGGATATAGGAGTTAGGGACCAACAGGGAAAACCCACTCCTATGAACCCTAGGAGGGTAACGACGAAGGCATGAAGGGGTAGACGAATCCCTTTTTCATGGAAAGTAACTGGCATAGCGACCCAACCATCTGGTCGCTGGTACATACGTTCCTCAGGAGCCGTAGCCCATATAGCATATATATCCAGAATTTGATATCGAGTCCAGAGGAAACATATCTCAGATTCCATAATAGTGGAGGGGGTATTGGCACGAGGAAACTGTTCCCCATCCTTGAAGAAGTCGGAAGGAGGCAGAGAAAGGATCTGGGGCGGATTCTTCCCCATGGTTGGTGTGGATTGGGGATTTGAGCTCGAACCCTCTTGGTTAGGGTTTGGATTGGGGGATGCGGTGCTAACGGGAGTCACACGAAGGGGGGGATTTTGGCTAGAGTTCACAGTCACCATTGTTCGGATTTCATAAAGTGAAAAGAGAAGTTTTGGTAAGGAGAAGAAAGCTCAAAGGTTCAAAATTCAAATTGGCAGGTAAAACCGTCAAAATTGGTAAAGTGTATCTTTTATACTGACGGTCACACGGTGTACGAGGCCGACACATTAAATGTTAGTAATGATGAGAATTCGAAGGGGAAGCGTCCGAATCAAATCTTAGATATTTTGTTAGATTGGGCCTCTCGTTTGGACTTCCGATTTTTACACTACTACAAAACAGTAAATAGACAACGCAGAAAAAACGTTGTGGTTTCAGTCAGAAAAACGTCGTGGTTAAGGGTGTTGTCTATTTAACACCCTTACACAACGTTTTTAAAACGTTGTGGTTAAGCACAATACACAACGTTTTTTAGGAAAAAACGTTGTAGATTTATTTTCAAAAAATTAGCATATGCTTAAAAACGTTGTAGAAGATATGATTTCACAACGTTTTTTGTTAAAAATGTTGTTGTTTAGTATAAAAGACAACGTTTTTAACCAATTTATACAACATTTTTAAAATGTTATAGATAAAGTAAAAAAAAGAAAAAAAATATTGTGGTTCACCTATATTACCAATGTACCTGCAATATGCTAATGCCATGATATATAACTAAAAAGTCTAAATTCTCATTTAAATTTCAAGCCAAAATGTATCAAGCATTCAAAATACATCTCAATAATATCATTCATTTACAAAGTTAAGAACGCATTTACAGTAGGCACTACACAAATTATATATTAAACATCCAAACCACCTGTTTACAACTTACATATTAAACCACCTGTTTACAACTTACATATTAAACCACCTGTTTACAACCTGTTTGTCAACTTGTGAACCTGTAACAAATAAAAGAATACCTCCTGCAACATCACAACAATACAGCAACATCACAGCAACATAAACCAAACCTCAAAATTCTTTGTAATCATCTGCAAAACAATAACAAGCCATGTCATCCAAAAAATAAAGTCACCTAGATAGGACTTGGAGTTCTGATAATATTTAGGACTTGGGACATCCTCTATCATTGCACCCTTGTACCTAGGTAAAGAAGAGGTAAGCCAAAAATATATAACACAGAAGGAAATATATCATTACAGCTAGATTTTGAAAAACACAATATATTAACTGCAAACTTAATACATACACAAGAACAGAGTGCCTAACAGTATTTGTTCAATACCACAAACTGAATTCACAGCATTCTCACAAGTCTCTTTTCATTCCACAACAAAATATTGCCATTGTCATGTGTCCTGACAGTTACCATCAGTTCAGTGCAAGCTTAACAACAGGTCATGACAAATATGACTATACAAGGAATATCAAAACCAAACAACTATAAATAGAAACAATAAATATACGATAAGCAGACAAACCTCCTCCACGCTGAACTCGCAATACTCTTTGAGCTCCAACGTGTTTGCTAATTGGGCTAGTTTTTATCCAAGCACAAAGACAATCACGCTATACTCAACAATGGAGCAGTTCATTGTGGTTAAGAAGGAGCTTAGCATCAGATTACCAAAAAATTAAAAGAAATAGAGAAAATGGTCTAACACTTTAAGCGAGGTATGTTTTCACCAAGGCTAATGACCATCTGAGCATGAAAACCAAACCAAAATATAAACATATTACATATGTCTGTGTCATCTCATCACGCAAGTATTGAAGGTCCTTTGTTAGAGAAATAACCTCAATTGTCTTGCCATTGGATGCTGTGATAATGTCTCCAGGTCTCATGCCTGTTCCACTGATCATATTCTCACAAGCTGCAACTATGAAATGAACCTACGAGTACAACAACCTCTACCGAGTCAAAATGATTCTGTAAATTAACATTAAAAAAAATATAAATACAGCTACTCCAGGAACAAAACACATGAGAGCTTACACGAAAGAGACAATTTAAAAGCAAAAAAGTTCATATATGAAAAATAAGGCAAAGACTTGCAAATGAATTCTCAAATAAATTGCAATTCAAGACCATTAGTGACAACCATAAATAGATGTGGTAGGGATAACCCAAGTTCACAACAACAAAAGTAGGATATTTCTCACCTCTACTCCAGCAGGCTTAATTTGTCCAAGAGCTTTAGCTGCACCCAACACTGCTCCTGAGCCTCCCATATCAAATTTCATGAGCTCAATTGAACAGCCAGGTCCTGTCTTGATGTTGTAGCCACCACTGAAACATCAAAATATTCAACAGCAATGTAAGACGAAGAATCAGCAAATCAGTAAATGCAGATTTTTACTCTCCCTATATATGGTTTTTGTAACCATCACAACAAGTAAGAAGAGAGAGCTGCTGAAACATATGAAAGGGAGATATATCATATAACTTCAGATGCCATACAGTAAATAGATATTAAATGGGAAACATAAAATCCTGTTGCTTACAAGGCAATCGCACTTGTGATGTAAAGATTACGCTGTAATCTATTAACTGTTCCAGTGTACATCTCCCCCAAAAGGAAGCCTAATGACTCAATTACCACCCTTATGCCAGAACCCCTGAGGTATAAGAGCCATCATCAATAACAAACAATCAATAACATAAACTATTAAACTCTGCTAAATAACAGATCCCCTGAACAAGTTTGGCTACCTAAAAAAGTTTGGCTCTAACTCTGCTAAATAACAGATCCCCTGAACAAGCAATGATTTGTTAGAATAACCCCTTCCAAGACCCATTATCACAAAAAGAAAACTATTAAACTGCTTTTCAAACTCATCTAACAAAATATTTGATGGACCAGAAATTAATCACTAACTTAGCTAACAACCTTTATTTGGAGATGAAACTAAAACTTAAATCTATATTATAGCATAAACTGATAAAAATTATACCAGAAGAAGATGATATATATACCAGAAGAAGAAGAACAAAGGATAAAGCAGGAATCAAAATAAACAAATATCACTCTATATCGAGAGTGATGTTAACCGAATCAAAAATCTCGAACCGCCGTCGAAGCCGAACATTAGCAATACTAGCCGCCTGAAGCAACTCTTGGACTGAGGTTGCTGTTTTTAGGGCTTCGATTTCTGAAACGATCAGCGGCTCTTTCGTCTTGGTATTGCCCTTGTTTAAAACATTGTGAACTCGAAGGAGAACATTCTCTGTGCAGATTCGACGGAACAGGATCTCCATTTTGGCTCTTTCGGAAAGCAATCTTGATTCCACGGTGACTGTCTCCTCTTCTTCTTCTTCGTCTTCGTAATCTTCGCCTGAAGCCTGTTGTTAATGAAAGAAAGAATAGATATACTGAATACAGGAATCTAAACAAGCAGTGAGCAAAAGTGTGAGACCCTAAATCGACTGAAGCTTAGTATTTGAGAGGGTTTTCAATTTGAGAGGATATGTTGGGGGCAGAGTGTTAGGGAAAAAGAGGATATGTTGCTCCGTCTCTTTTTTTTGCTTCGTATTTCATTTCGGCGTCTTTTTTTTTGCTCCGTGTTTTTCTTAATAGATAACGTTTTTAAAAAAAAACGTTATCTAATTAAAACAAAAAAAATGCCCTTTTAAATAGATAACGTTTTTGCATATATATCTACAACGTTTTTTAAAAAAACGTTGTAAAAAAAAATACCACAACGTTTTTATAAAAAACGTTGTCTATTAAGTGTTGTCTATTAGGTACTTTGTACTGGTGTTAGGCCATCTGTTTTAATTTCAATCCTTTATTGACTGGGCCTTTTACTCTGAACATTTAGCCATTACCCGTCTCATCTTATGGATCAAATAGGGTATGTCTCAATTACTTCCTGTTATGGGCCTTTATTAAATTTTAATATCATGGACCATTTATAGTTTTCTATCAAACATTCTGTTCAACAAAAAACTAGGGGGTAATGTTGGGACATGATATTTCCCCTCTTTGGGCCATGTAAGTTGGGCTTACTTGTTAAATTAATCCATTGGGCCTTCATTATTGAACCTTGAAAGTCACTGGGCCTAG
Source organism: Panax japonicus (assembly GCA_020205505.1). NCBI lineage: Eukaryota > Viridiplantae > Streptophyta > Magnoliopsida > Apiales > Araliaceae > Panax > Panax japonicus. The sequence continues at coordinate 205,348 of JAINUV010001459.1, forward strand.
TCATCATATTATTTCTGTTTAACCCTGTAAGACCGGGTTAGTTCATTAGATTAACCCATTGGATCATTTGATATCTATTACTTTGACTTGTAATGATGAAAAAGAATGACAGTTGACTAAGGCACCTGCCATGCATTAATGTGGATGGGATTATAGCCGGCCGTCGGCATAAACAGTGGCTAAAGGTTGTGAGTAGACTATAGACAGACGGCAGGACCCATCAGATCACGGGGGCTGTGTCAAAGGTAGTGGGTGACACGGTAAACCGGGCAAAGAGAGTACAACATATCAACTAAGTCTTCAAAAACAGGTACGTTCACACACACATTCTCATTCATATCCATATTCACACACACACAACTGAGAATTATTATCTCTCTCAATACACTAGACATTACATCCTCCATTGTTAACCTTGTGAACACGTATTGTGACTCCCCCAAAACAGATATACAACACCCATTCTGAGTCGCCAAATACATGGTACATAAAGCAAACTACAACTTCAATAAAACAAATGTCGTGTGAAATACGACAATACATACTGTGACTTTAAATACAAATATTGTCTTCTAGACAATATCCACACGCAAATAAGTCCTCATTACAATTATTCAAACACTATTTTACAGAAATAGTGAGGACTGCTAAAATATCTTTCTAGAATCCTCACTCCATACCCCGACTCGATCCTGCTATGTTCTCACCTCCTGAGAAGAAAAATGGAACAAAAAAGAAAAAGGGTGAGCTCAACTAGCCCAGTAAAGAATATTATGACTAAGGTAATATACAACAAATTATCGTTACTCTTCAACAGGGAAAAATCTGATAGAATACAATAGACAACAAGTTTTAGATCAACAACTACAGCGGAAACAACAATCCATTAGAAGAGTCACGTAGAGGATGAATTCTACTATCTTCTAATATTTAAGAGTTGATCATCAATATTTTATCCCTGTAACAACAATCAATATACATCTTTAATCATCTTTGCACTACAGGCCAAAGATATTCATTTATATCACCAGTTGGCCATGTTCATCTCAACACCTGTTCATCTTTGCACTTCGGGCCAAAGATATTCATCAGTTAATTATTCATCTTTGCACTACAGGCCAAAGATATTCATTTATATCACCATTTAGGACTGAGGATGATGAAAAATCAAAACATGGATTAAACTTTATGAATAAGGGTCACAACCGATAATTTGGAAGAAAATAAATTTTTTTTTGTGAACAGTACCCATGAATAGTACCCGTGAACAGTATTCAGGAATAGTACCCATGAACAGTATCCGTGAACAGTACCAGTGAACAGTACCAGTAATGACAAGTTCCAAATTTGATAAAAAGTTCAGACCAATATTCCTATGAAATGATATTAGATGAAACAAAATTTCTAATCATTTCAGGAATTATAGAAGCAATACTTACCATAGTAAGTTCAAATTTAGGAATACGAGATGAAATAATATCGCTTACATAATATGGAGTATGAAAGAAAATAATATTTTTCTCCCGAGTATTGCAATAAAATAATATCCTTTACCTTGGTAGAAATTGGATTTGACTAGAATATCGAATATTATTCTGAGAAAATCTTGCAGAAAAACTACGCTCAAAATATTCTTATACTCAAGAAAAATACTCACAATACTCTAACATAAAATTTTCTGATTTATGAAGTGGTGTCTTGAGGAAGGAGGGTTATCCCTCTATTTATAGTGCAGGACGGAGGAAGATTTAAACAAGGCTGCCTAATTTCCTCCGCCCACCTGCCTAACTTTTCCCTCTATTCCACTACTGCCTAACCATTTCTCTGCCTAACCTCATCTTTCCTTATGGTGAGGGCCCACAATTGGAAAATGAACTTGCAGGAATCATCTATCACCAACCACTCTTAAGAAGAAAAAAATAAAGCATTCAAATAATATTTACGTCCCTCCTTTTTGTCAAACTCCTCTCATTTTCTTATAAGAGAGGACCCACCCATTTTGAAAAACTTTATTTGTAGGAAACCAAAATTCACCCACCCACTTCCACCAATTCATGGTAACTTATTTCATAATTGAGGTCCCACAAAAACCACTTTGCAGCAAAATCTCACCAACTAAAACAATGATACAAACAAAGTATTTCAAATACATTTTGTTTACTTCCGTTCTTAATTAATCCGCATGCTTATATATATATATATAATATTATTATTATTAAACAATTATAATATATTATAATAATATAATTGAATGAATATTTTATCAGAAATTATAATTCCACAAAAATATGCCAAACTTCTAACAATAATTTCATGCTAAAATTCCTTCTTTTATAACCACATAAAATAAATAAATCCATCATCTATATCCACGTAAAATAAATATTTCCTTATCATAATAATCAATAATTAATTATTTAAAAATAATATTACAGAATCACAGTACTGACAACCAGGCCGTTCCCAAGATAGAGGGGGCTTTTCAATAAGGATTTTTTCTTACTGGCGCGCAATTAGGTGACCAAACCTCTCCTTAGACAGAACTTTCTAGACATTGCCAATAATGTTATCTGATAATATTATTCACATAATATGAATTATTGATCTAATGATGAAAAATACTGTGCAGTGACAATTATTGAAACAATAATAATATAATATCAACGCAGTAATTATTGAATCAATAAAATAATGAACAGTAACTGCTGTAACAATTATTGAGTAGTGCCTTCTTACGTATGAATCAATAATTCAACCATACTGTGCAATACCGTGTGCTACTGTACAACCACGCGTATTACTGTATTTTAACCACCAGGTAACCCAACAGTGTTAACGGTAACAATTTACACCGTTATTTATAAAACTCAATCTTTGTCGTTTTCTTTCATCCAACCGTTTTTCGGTATGAGGCTCACAAATGGCTGCGCCGTCGTACGAATATTCCCCGATAAAAAGAATATTCCACGACCAAACGAATATTCCCCGACAATAATGATTATTTTATAACCACTTGTTTATTTTGCAAAATTTTCACATTTCACCCATTACCAAAGCATTATATCAAATTAACCCTTATTAATTTAGAATAATGAATAAAGGAAAATTCAATTTTATTTATAATAAGTTGGGGTCTTACAACCTCCCCTCCTTATGAAATTTCGTCCTCGAAATTGACGTACGTACCTGGTGTTTCGAACAGGTGAGGGTACCTCGCTTTCATTTCTGATTACAACTCCCATGTCATTTCCTCAATTGCATGGTTTCTCCATAAAACCTTAACTTCTAGTATAACCTTCGTGCGTAAGACATGCTCTTTCCTATCCAAAATCTCAACAGGTATCTCCTCGTATGTTAAATCTTCAGCTATCTCGTCTGGTTCTATCGCAATAATGTGATTCGGGTCTTTCACATATTTACGAAGCATAGATACGTGAAAAACATTATGAATATGAGACATGTTTGGAGGTAATGCGAGTCTATAAGCCACATTTCCTATTCGGTCAAGAATCTCAAATGGACCAACAAATCTTGGATTGAGCTTTACTCTCTTTCCAAATCTTGTAACTCCCTTCCATGGAGCAACACGTAACAGTACATGATCCCCAATATTAAATTCCACGTCCTTTCAATGAAGATCAACATAACTCTTTTGTCGATCTTGTGAAGTTTTAATACATTGTCGAATCATTTTGATCTTTTCAGTAGTCATGCGTACTAACTCTGGTCCCAACAACGTTTCTTCTCCCACCTCGTCCTAGCATACTGGAGATCGACACTTTCATCCATACAATGCCTCAAATGGAGCAATGCCTATACTTGCTTAATAACTGTTGTTGTAGGAGAATTCCACCAGTGGCAAGTACTTATCCCAACTTCCTTTGAAATCTAAAACACAGAGTCTTAATAGATCTTCAAGGGTTTGAATAGTCCTTTCTGATTGTCCATCCGTTTGAGGATGATATACTGAACTGAATCGTAAATTCGTGCCCATAGCTTTCTGTAAGCTGACCCAAAATCTTGAAGTGAATCTTGGGTCACTGATCCGAAACTATGGATACTGGTATGCCATGCAATCTCACAATCTCATTCACGTACATACGAGTAAGACGTTCAAGGGAATAAGTCTCACGTATCAGCAAGAAATGGGCAGACTTGGTTAATCTATCAACAATAACCCAAATAACATTTATGCCTTGAGAAACCGTGGGAAGACCCATAACGAAATCTATAGTAATGTGTTCCCACTTCCATTCCGAAATCTCAAGTGGTTGTAATGGACCTTTTGGTATTTGATGCTCCGCCTTTACACGTTGACAAGTTAAACACCTCGAGATAAACTCCGCGATCTCTCTCTTCATATTGTTCCACCAAAATGTGTGTCGAATATCATGATACATTTTGGTACTCCTAGGATGAATTGCAAACGGGGTGTTGTGTGCCTCCATCATGATTCTACGCTTCAAGTCAGAATTGTTAGGAACGTAAAGTCTAGATTTGAATCGAAGTATTCCTTCTTCATCGATTCTTGCTTCCGGAATAGCTCCTTCTTGCACTTTCTTCTTCATACTCATCAGCCCCAGGTCCGTAGCTTGAGCAGCTTTAACTTTATCGATTAAAGTCGGTTCTACTCGTATATTCGCCATCATCATGTGGGTCCCTGGAGTCTTTAATTCTACCTCCATCCTTTGCAAGTCATACAAAATGGGCCTTTGTGTTGACAATATTGAACTTGTACTCGTATATGATCTTCTACTCAATGCGTCAGCTACTACGTTCGCTTTTCAAGGATGATATTGAATAGTGTGATCGTAATCTTTCAATAGCTCAAGCCAACGTCGTTGCCGCATGTTGAGTTCTTTTTGGGTGAAGAAATATTTGAGGCTTTTATGGTCCGTATAAATCTCCACTTTCTCCCCGTACAAGTAGTGTCTCCATATCTTCAACGCGAATACGACTGCTGCCAACTCCAGATCATGAGTAGGATAATTCCTCTCATATTCTTTGAGTTGTCGTGAGGCATAGGCTATGACTTTCCCATGTTTCATGAGAACACATCCTAACCCCTTGCCAGAAGCATCGTTGTAAATAATAAATCCATCTGAACCAGATGGTATTGTCAGAACAGGTGCCGAAATGAGTCTCCTCTTGAACTCTTGGAAGCTCTTCTCGCATTCCTCGCTCCATACGAATTTTGCATCCTTCCGAGTCAGCTGAGTTAACGGAGTAGCGATTCGAGAAAATCCTTCCACGAATCTCCGATAATAACCAGCTAAGCCCAGAAAGCTACGCACTTCGGTCACCGACTTTGGTTACTCCCAACTTTGTATTGCTTCAATCTTCGTCGGGTCCACAGATACTCCATGTTTTGACACCACGTGCCCAAGGAATGCTATTTCCTCAAGCCAGAACTTGCATTTCTTTAGCTTGGCATAAAGCTTGTGTTCACGAAGTCTTTGAAGTACTAGTTTCAAATGGTGCTCATGATCTTCATGGCTTTTGGAATAGATGAGGATGTCATCAATAAAGACAACAACGAATTGATCCAAATATTCATTGAATACTCGGTTCATCATATCCATGAAGGCAGCAGGGGCATTAGTCAATCCGAAAGACATCACTAAGAATTCATAATGCCCGTACCGAGTTCTGAAGGCAGTCTTTGGAATATCCTCAGTTTTAATCTTCAGCTGATGATATCCAGAACGAAGATCGATCTTTGAAAAGAATTATGCTCCTTGCAACTGGTCAAATAGGTCATCAATGCGAGGTAGTGGATACCTATTCTTGATGGTGACATGGTTTAATTCTCGGTAGTCAATACAAAGTCGCATACTCCCGTCTTTCTTCTTTACGAATAAAACAGGAGCACCCCAAGGAGATGTACTAGGACGAATGAAACCGATGTCTAACAATTCCTGTAGTTGGACTTTTAACTCCTGAAGTTTAATAGGAGCCATTCGATATGGGGTTTTAGAAATGGGTTTTGTACCCGATTCAAGATCAATAAAGAATTCAACTTCACGTTCCGGGGGTAGACCGGGAAGTTCTTCGGGAAATACATCAGGAAATTCTTTAACAACAGAAATATTATCCAAATCTGACTTGTCTCTGTTCAAATCCATAACATGGGCTACGAAAACTTTGCATCCGTTTTTCAATAAACGAATAGCTTTGTGGCTTGATATGACAGTGACTGATTTTAGTGGTTTATTGGTTTGAATTCGTATGACAAGTTGGTTAGGAATATGAAAACTAACAACCTTACGAAAATAATCAATTTTGGCATGATGAGTGGTTAACCAATCAATTCCTAAAATCACATCAAAAGAAAGTATCTTTAAAGAGATAAGATCCACAGGTAATGAGATAGTGCCAACTTGGATCATGCAATATTTATAAACTGTAGATGTAACGAAGGTTTCACCCAACGGAGTTTCAACAGATAAATCAAAATATAATTTCTCCGGAGTCAAGTTTAAACGTTGACCATAAGCAGGAGAGATAAAAGAATGGGTAGAACCGGTATCTAATAAGGTATAAACTTCGCAAGAATTCAAGATTAGCTTACCTGTGATCACTTCGTTTAGTTTCCTCACGTTTTGGCCAGTCACGACAAACGCTCTTCCAGGAACCGCTGATTTCGACTTATCCGGGACAGCCCTTGGAATCACCACTCCCGCTGAACTTGGTTTCGCTATAGTACAATCTCGAGCGATGTGGCCTTCCTTTCCACAGTTGTAACATACCTTGGATTGTTGTGTACAGTTTGGGCTGATATGTCCCTCCTTCCCGCATTTGTAACATCTAACTGGCGGTCGTTCTCCTTCCCTAGAATTTGTTATTGGTGCTGGTGCTGCTGCTGATGTCTTTCCGTCGTTGTTGAATCTTCTCTTTCTAAAATTTCCACTTGAGTCACCTCTTCTATTATCATGGCCACGATTACCACTTGAGTGGTTATCACCTTTGTCTGTATTCTTCCTTCCTCATTGGTTATCATCGTTCTGATGACTGCTGTCACCGATATGACTCTTGTTGTGGTCCCTTGGTTGAGTATAGTCACTATCTCGCTCTAACAACTAAGCCCTGTTTACAACATCTGAATATAAAGAAAATTTATGAGATATAAGGTATTGACGAATCTCGGGTGTTAAACCTCTCAGAAACATCCACGTCATGCGTTCCTCATTCTCCACCAAATGAGGTGCAAACCTGGACAACTCTGCGAACTTTGCCTCGTATTGAGACACCGTCATGTTATCCTGTTCGAGTCTAATAAACTCTACCTCTTTCATATGACGAATACTTTCAGGAAAGTACTTGTCATTGAAAAGTTTCTGAAATCTTTCCCAAGACATGTTGAGTGCATCTGGTTGGGTACGCTTCACAGATTTCCACCGGTAATCTGCTTCACCACGAAACATAAATGGGGCGAATGGAACCTTCTGTTTTTCCGTGCATCCCAAGACATCAAATATCTTGGTAATTTGCTTGACCCACATTTCCGCCTTGATCGGATCTGGCTTTCCATGGAAATTTGGTGGTCCCAACTCCTTGAACTGCTTGGCTGTGACAGACCGCGCGTTGCTATCATTTCCACCCGTATTTTGTACACGAGTCTCCCTCGTCTGATTTTTCATGAACTGCAAAAAGCTCCTAAACAATTTCATCATTCATCGTTTGTTCGGTAGTGTTGTTTACAGGAGGAATATTGCCTTCCTGATGCACGTTCTCCTGGTTTGTGACTAAAGGTGTCTCCATTCTTAAATACTGCCATAAAACAAGGGTTAATTAAAAAAATTAACATGTCACATAATATCCCTATATTATGACCTGACCAACAAATAAGCTTAGGTAGGACACACTAGCGAAGAATTTACTCGTCTCTCCCCTCCTAGTTCTATTCCCCGATCTCCGCCAGGGATCATATCCCTAAGCTCTGATACCAACTGTGACGCCCCCAAAACAGGTATACCACACCCATTCTGAGTCGCCAAATACATGGTACATAAAGCAAAATACAACTTCAATAAAACAAATGTTGTGTGAAATATGACAATACATATTGTGAGTTTAAATACAAATATTGTCTTCTAGACAATATCCACACGCAAATAAGTCCTCATTACAATTATTCAAACACTATTTTACAGAAATAGTGAGGACTGCTAAAATATCTTTCTAGAAACCTCACTCCATACCCCGACTCGATCCTGCTATGTTCTCACCTCCTGAGAAGAAAAATGGAACAAAAAAGAAAAGGGTGAGCTCAACTAGCCCAGTAAAGAATATTATGACTAAGGTAATATACAATAGATTATCGCTAGTCTTCAACAGGGAAAAATATGATAGAATACAATAGACAACAAGTTTTACATCAACAATTACAGCGGATACAGCAATCCATTAGAAGAGTCACGTAGAGGATGAATTCTACTATCTTCTAATATTTAAGAGTTGATCATCAATATTTTATCCCTGTAACAACAATCAATATACATCTTTAATCATCTTTGCACTACAGGCCAAAGATATTCATTATATCACCAGTTGGTCATGTTCATCTCAACACCTGTTCATCTTTGCACTTCGGGCCAAAGATATTCATCAGTTAATTATTCATCTTTGCACTACAGGCCAAAGATATTCATTTATATCACCATTTAGGACTGAGGATGATGAAAAATCAAAACATGGATTAAACTTTATGAATAAGGGTCACAACCGATAATTTGGAAGAAAATAATTTTTTTTTGTGAACAGTACCCATGAACAGTATCCGTGAACAGTACTCGTGAACAGTATCCTTGAACAGTACCAGTGAACAGTACCAGTAATGACAAGTTCCAAATTTGATAAAAAGTTCAGACCAATATTCCTATGAAATGATATTAGATGAAACAAAATTTCTAATCATTTCAGGAATTATAGAAGCAATACTTACCATAGTAAGTTCAAATTTAGGAATACGAGATGAAATAATATCGCTTACATAATATGGAGTATGAAAGAAAATAATATTTTTCTCCCGAGTATTGCAATAAAATAATATCCTTTACCTTGGTAGAAATTGAATTTGACTAGAATATCAGATATTATTCTGAGAAAATCTTGCAGAAAAACTACGCTCAAAATATTCTTATACTCAAGAAAAATACTCACAATACTCTAACATAAAATTTTCTTATTTATGATGTGGTGTCTTGAGGAAGGAGGGTTATCCCTCTATTTATAGTGCAGGACGGAGGAAGATTTAAACAAGGCTGCCTAATTTCTTCCGCCCACCTGCCTAACTTTTCCCTCTATTCCACTCCTGCCTAACCATTTCTCTGCCTAACCTCATCTTTCCTTATGGCGAGGGCCCACAATTGGAAAATGAACTTGCAGGAATCATCTATCACCAACCACTCTTAAAAAGAAAAAAATAAAGCATTCAAATAATATTTATGTCCCTCCTTTTTGTCAAACTCCTCTCATTATCTTATAGGAGAGGACCCACCCATTTTGAAAAACTTTATTTGCAGGAAACCAAAATTCACCCACCCACTTCCACCAATTCATGGTAACTTATTTCATAATTGAGGTCCCACAAAAACCACTTTGCAGCAAAATCTCACCAACTAAAACAATGATACAAACAAAGTATTTCAAATACATTTTGTTTACTTCCGTTCTTAATTAATCCGCATGCTTATATATATATATATAATAATAATATTATTAAACAATTATAATATATTATAATAATATAATTGAATGAATATTTTATCAGAAATTATAATTCCTCAAAAATATGCCAAACTTCCAACAATAATTTCATGCTAAAATTCCTTCTTTTATAACCACATAAAATAAATAAATCCATCATCTATATCCACGTAAAATAAATATTTCCTTATCATAATAATTAATAATTAATTATTCAAAAATAATATTACAGAATCACAGTACTGACAACCAGGCCGTTCTCAGGATAGAAGGAGCTTTTCAATAAGGATTTTCCTTACTGGCGCGCAATTAGGTGACCAAACCTCTCCTTAGACAGAATTTCTAGACATTGCCAATAATGTTATCTGATAATATTATTCAAATAATATGAATTATTGATCTGATGATGAAAAATACTGTGCAGTGACAATTATTGAAACAATAATAATATAATATCAACGCAACAATTATTGAATCAATAAAATAATGAACAGTAACTACTGTAACAATTATTGTGTAGTGTCTTCTTACGTACAAATCAATAATTCAACCATACTGTGCAATACCGTGTGCTACTGTACAACCACGCGTATTACTGTATTTTAACCACCAGGTAACCCAACAGTGTTAACGGTAACAATTTACGTCGTTATTTATAAAACTCAATCTTTATCGTTTTCTTTCAACCAACCATTTTCCGGTATGGGGCTCACAAATGGCTGCGCCGTCGTACGAATATTCCCCAACAAAAAGAATATTCCACGACCAAACGAATATTCCCCGACAATATTGATTATTTTATAACCACTTGTTTATTTTGCAAAATTTTCATATTTCACCCATTACCAAAGCATTATATCAAATTAACCCTTATTAATTTAGAATAATGAATAAAAAAAATTTAATTTTATTTATAATAAGTTGGGGTCTTACACGTATACTGACTCTCACGCCTGAGCTATCCCCCGGCGGTTCGGCCGTCAAGCTTGTGGTGTTTATTGTGTTTACTGTGCAGGATCAGGGCGTCTTACGTGATTGGGGCGTTCGAGAAGATTTTGACATTAACATTGGCGCTAGAAGGAGGGCTGAGTTCTAGTGTCCTGAGTATTTTTCAATCACAGACTGTGTTTGTTCTACATCAGTATTCATGGTGAAGAGCAGAACACCTACACCCGAAGGACAGCCAATGGCTGTCAGTGAATCAACACCACGAGTGTCTGCCAAAGATTGTTTGGGACCTACAATAAGTGTTCACGCTAGCACAGCGTCCAAACGTTCACCTGAAGATTCTCTGCCAAAGGCGGTGGGCAAAGCCAAACGTAAGCTAGTCTTTACGGCAGAAAAGGAGTCTGGCCATAATCGGAAACGAGTAGAAGGGCACCTCGCTTAGAACTCGAAACTGAGATGACCAGGACGCAAAGGCCTCCTGGTTGGCTAAGATGGCAGATGAAGCAGATAGAGCTATGGAAGTACTTGTGAAGCAGCGACAGGATATAGCTGAGCAGATGACTCGAATGGCAGAGATAAGAGATGAAGAGTTTAGTTATATTCAATCTGAAGAGCGAGGGCATCGGAGTGGGAAGGAACCTGCTCATTCAGGACGTGAATCTCGCGGCCGAACCAGAGAAAGAAGAAGATCCCGAAGCCCTACTCCTCAAAGATCGAAAAGTGCATTTCACCCAGTCGATTCTAAGGAGCAGGGTCGAAGCGAACGAAGAGGTCAATCCAGAGATCGCACTCTTGAATATGCAAAGAAGACACTTGTTGTTGCACATTCTCACCATAGCGCACGAGTTCAGAGACGAAGTATGTCTAGAGGTCACACTCCCGAGAGTCTACTGAGGGAACACCGCCCTGTGGACGATCGTCGTCGAAAAAGTCCCTCTAAAGTTGGATGTTCTGTTGTAAGAAATCGGTCCGTTCAGAAAAAGGAGTCACCGAAAAAAGAAGCATCATCTCAACCAGAAGGTGTGGAGTATCTGGTTAAAGAATTAAAGGAACTTCGAAAGTAACTTGCCGAAGTACAAAAAACGAAAGATACTTCGGGAAAGAAGGCATCCCCTTTTTCCGCGGAGATTCTAAAAGAGAAAGCTGACCCCACCAAGAAGCTGCCCCCACATTGAAAGTTATGATGGATCGGGGGACCCCTACGATCACAGTCAGGCATTCGACCGACTGATTAATTATTACGACTTTAGCGATGCTGCTAAGTGTCATACTTTTGTCACTACGCTCAGAAAGGACGCCCGGCAGTGGATGGGAACTTTGCCCTCGAATTCAATTTCATCCCGGGCAGACATGTGCAGTAAGTTTCATGTTCGCTTCGGGAGCAACAAAAGAAGGGGAAAACCAACTGGTTCGTTGGCTCAGGTTCGACATTATTCAGATGAGTCTTTGGGCCAATATGTGAAGCGGTTCTGTGAAGCAGTCGGCCAAGTGACAGACCTGAATAATCTACAATCTGTTGGCCTATTTCAGAATGGGTTAGATTTGGTTAAATCGTAGAAGTTGGTGAAGAAGTTAATGTTTCACCACCCGAAGAGTCTCGTGGTGGAGGAAGACATGGACAGCCTCAAACGTCCTTCTTTAGACCGGCTTAGGGAGATAGATCGGGATAAAACAGACAGGGACCAGAAGAAAAATGAGGGGAATAGAGACCGTTATGAAGGCGGGTCGAAGAAATATAACAATTGGAGACAGGGTGGAGGACGTTCATACACTCCAACCCAAAGAGTAAATAGGACGTACACATCACTTAACACTGATAGGGCTGTTATCTTAGATCAGATTAAGAACCAACCTATCTTTGAGCCACCTCGAGATAACATTAAGCCCGGGAAAGGGAATCCTCGTAAGTATTGTGATTACCATCAAGCCTCGGGCCAAGATACGAATGACTGTGCTAGTTTGAAAGATTTCATTGAAAGAAAGGTACAAGGTAGGGCTTTAGTCTAGTATGTGGCTGCCAGGATAAATCTACAACAGGATAGAGGACCTATTTCGGCAGCTCAACCAATTCAACAAGCGTTGCCAGGCCTGCAAGGCATGTGATAGATGTCATCACTGGGGGTACTTCTGGCAAACTTGTTGGAAAGAAGCGCCGAAGTTATTTAGATTCGGTCATATCAGTGGCGGGTACCCTCCCGAAGACTGATAGACCTTATCCAAATACAGCCATTTCCTTTACTGATGAAGATTATCCTTCGAAAACCATTGAACCACATGAGGGATCATTGGTGCTGACTGCGCAATTGGGTTCGGTGGATATGAAGCGAATGATGGTAGATAATGGGTCTTCTATAGATATTCTATATGCCCACGCTTATCAGAGGATGTATCTAGACGGGCGGAAGATGGAGATAGGACAGGAGGCTCCTTTGTACGGTTTTAGTAATGATCCGGTCAAGGTGGCTGGAAATATTGAACTACCGGTTATCTTCGGAATGGCCCCTCAACAGGTAGAAATTATTTGCAAATTTTATGTTGTGCATGTAGATTCTGCCTATAATTCTATTTTGGGGAGACCTACTTTAATTACTTTACAAGCTGTGACCTCAATCCCTCATTTCAAAATAAAATTTCCTACGCCTCATGGGGTTGGTGAGGTTAAAGGATATTTGGATCTGGCCAGAAGATGTTATAGAAATGCTGTGATCACTTCGGGAGTGGGGTTATCGAAACAAAAGCAGACCATGGCGATAGAGATCGAACCCTTCACTGAGAGTAGTTCTGAACCATTGGTCATGCCAGCTGAAGAAACAGAAGAGATAGAGCTCATCCCGGGCAAGGTGAACAAGACAGTGAAAAAATAGGTTCGGGTCTGCCGGAACCTCTCCGGACGAACCTCATGGAGCTCCTGCGATGCTATGTTGACATCTTCGCATGGGAACCTCAGGATATGCCGGGAGTAAGCAGGGACATTGCTGAGCATCGGTTGGAAGTAGCCCGTCAAAGAAACCAGTTCGATAGAAGAGGATGATCTTTACACCTGAACGTCAGCGGATCATCGATGAAGAGATTGTAAAACTGTTAGCAGCTGACTTCATTTTTGAGATCGACTACCCACATTGGATGGAAAATGTGGTGCTAGTCCAGAAACAGAATGGTAAATGGCGAGTCTGCATCGACTATACCGATCTGAATAAAGCTTGTTCAACGGACTTTTACCCACTACCCCACATCGACCAACTCATCGATGCCACTTCGGGGTATGCTTTGTTAAGTTTTATGGATGCATTCTCTGGGTATCATCAGATTTCCATGAGTAAAGAGGATATACCGAAGACGGCGTTCATTACGCATCGTTCGGTGTATACCTACAAGAAAATGAACTTTGGCCTCATCAATGTCGGGGCCACAAACCAGAGGATGATGAACTACGTTTTCAGATATCAATTGGGTAAGAATATGGAGGTGTACGTGGATGACATGATTGTTAAAAGCATGCTGGTACATAAACACATGGATTATTTAGAAGAATGCTTTCAGACAATTCGCCATCACAACTTGAGACTAAATCCCACTAAGTGCACCTTCTGTTTAGGGGCTAGCAAGTTTCTAGGTTATCTTGTCAGGTAAAGAGGAATTGAAGCCAATCTAGAGAAGATTCAAGCGATCCTGAACATGAAGACTCCTCAGTTATTTAAAGATGTTCAACGTCTGACTAGAAGGATTACGGCTTTAAGGAGGTTCATGTCCAAGTCGGCAGAAAGATGTTTGCCATTTTCTGATACGTTGAAAGGATCGAAGAATGCAAAGACGTTCCAATGGACTTCGAAATGTGAGGACGCCTTTCAGAGCATCAAGTCCTATTTATCTTTGGCGCCTTTGTTGGTGAAGCCCGCTCCTACTGAACCTCTATATTTTTACTTAGCAGCTAGTTCGTTGGCAGTGGGAGCAGTTTTGGTGCATGAAGTTGGGGGTAAGCAGCACCCAGTTTATTATATAAGCCATGTCCTTCGAGATGCTGAGACAAGGTACCCAAACATTGAAAAGTTTGCTTTTGCTTTAATAACTGCTAGTCGAAAGCTTAGGCAATACTTCCAGGGTAGATTGGTAATAATATACACAGATCAGCCTTTGAAGAACATTATGGGCAAACCTGAGGTATCGGGGAGATTAGCTGCATGGACTATGGAGTTGTCCCAATTTTTCATTGAATATCATCCCCGAACCGCAATCAAAGGGTAAGCCCTGGCCAACTTTGTAGTTGAATGCTCGTTTTCTGAAGCTGATGAAGTTATAGCAGAAGCTGAAGGATTTGACAGAGAAGTTGCAGTTCTTCAGCAGAACCAGAGTTCGTGGACATTGTATGCGGATGGGTCTTCTACTACGGACGTTAGTGGAGTGGGGATCATTCTGACGAGTTCGGAGGGATTCAAGGTGCAACAGGCCATCAAATTTTAGTTCAAAGCAACGAACAACGAAGCTGAGTATGAGGCGGTACTCGCAGGGTTACGACTAACAAAGAGTCTTGAAGTGCAGAGAATAGTCATCTTCAGTGATTCTCAGTTAGTCGTTAAGCAACTTTCTGGGGAGTACGAAGCTCGAGGCCCAAGAATGATCAAGTATTTGGCAGAATTGAAAGAGCGACATCAGTATTTCCAATCCTACGAGTTTCAGGGGGTCGAGCGTAATAATAATTCCATTGCCGATGCACTCTCCAAATTAGCAACTACGGATGTTAACGTCTTTGAGGGATCAGTTTACTTAGAAATTTTACAACATCCTAGTGTTCATCATGAATCGGTAATGTGTGTTGACCGAACCAGCTGCTGGTTGACCCCTTATCTGGAGTATCTGGCAGATGGTGTTTTACCATCGGATGGGATGCTAGCCAAGAAAATCAAGTACAAGAGTGCTAATTTTGTTCTAATTGATGGGGATCTGTTTCGAAGGGCCTTCTCATCTCCACTACTGAAATGTTTGACTCCATCTGAACCTGAATATGCTCTCTGGGAGGTACATGAAGGTATCTGTGGTGATCATATGGCTGCTAAGTCAGTTAGCCTACAAAGTACTTTGTCAGGGATACTACTGGCCTACCATCTTCAAGGAAGCGACTGAATATGTCAAGAAGTGAGAGAAGTGTCAACTCAACAGTCCAATACCTCATCAGCCACAAGAAGAGCTATACTCAATCTTATCTCCTATTCCCTTCGCTGTCTGGGGGGTTGATATACTGGGTCCGCTACTGAAAGAAAAAGGTCAAGTCAATTTTATTATAGTTGTCATCGATTATATGACCAAATGGGTATAAGCAAAACCACTTAGATTAATAACAGAACAGGAATGCTAGAAATTTTTGAAAGAATCAGTTGTATTTCGTTTCAGAATTCCTAAGGTGGTAATATCGGATAATGGGCGCCAGTTTGTGGGATCGAAATTTGAAACATTTTTGACAGAATTGGGGGTCCAACACAGAAAGACTTCAATGGCTCATCCTCAGTCAAACGGACAAGTCAAAGTGACCAATAGAACGTTACTGGATGGGATCAAGCGCAGATTGGACGAAGCCAAGGGAAGATGGCCAGAAGAGCTTCTCAGTGTGTTATGGGCCTATCGGACTACTCCAAGGACTACAACAGGGGATTCACCTTTCAGACTGGCCTATGGTACTGATGCCTTAGTCCCTAGTTGAAATTGGATCTCCAAGTCTTCGAGTTAGTCAATTCAAAGAGATCTACAATGAAAAAGGACTGAAGGCCAATCTTGATTTTCTTGAAGAAGTCAGAGAAATAGCCTTAATCAAATTGGCAGCCTATCAGCGAAGAGTGGCCAAACATTATAACAAGGGGGTAAAGCTTCGCAGATTCGAAGTAGGAGACTTTGTCCTCAGAGAAGCCGAAGCATCTACACCTCAGAATCTGGGAAAGCTGATGCCGAGCTGGGAAGGACCATATGAAGTCATTGAAGTGCCGAAGACGGGGACTTATCGGTTGAAGGCATTAGACGGGTCAGTAATTAAAAATACTTGGCACGCCGGCTGGCTTAGAAAGTACTTTCAGTAAAAATGATGTCAATACATCAGAAGTTTATAAATATTCACGTCATCATCAATAAAAGTTCCTTTATTTCTCTCTCAAATAAATCTTGTCTTCGTTGCTGAGCAGTTCAGTGGTGTAAGGAGGTTCGGGGGGACTCGCTGACCATTCTATGGCAACCTCAATGGCCGGTGGACCTTATGGGTTTGTTAGGCCCTTCTTGGTAGGCAAATGCCATCCTCAAGACGTTGTCAGGCCCTGCGTGGAAGGCAATTATCGACACTTAGACCTTGTCAGGCCCTTCGTGTTAGGCAAGTGTCATCCTTAAGACGTTGTCAGGCCCTGCGTGGTAGGCAATTATCGACACTTAGACCTTGTCAGGCCCTTCATGGTAGGCAAGTGTCATCCTTAAGACGTTGTCAGGCCCTGCATGTTAGGCAATTGTTGACCCTTAAGACGTTGTCAGGCCCTGCGTGGTAGGCAATTGTCGACACTCAGACCTTGTCAGACATTTTGTGGTAGGCAAGTGTCATCCTTAAGACGTTTTCAGGCCCTGCGTGGTAGGCAATTTTCTACACTTATACCTTATCAGGCCCTTCGTGGTAGGCAAGTGTCATCCTTAAGACGTTGTCAGGCCCTGCATGGTAGGCAATTGTTGACACTTAGACCTTGTCAGGCCCTTTGTGGTAGGCAAGTGTCATCCTTAAGATGTTGTCAGGCCCTGCGTGGTAGGCAATTATCGACACTCAGACCTTGTCAGGCCCTTCGTGGTAGGCAAGTGTCATCCTTAAGACATTGTCAGGCCCTGCGTGGTAGGCAATTGTCGACAGTTAGACCTTGTCAGGCCCTTCGTGGTAGGCAAGTGTCATCCTTAAGACTTTGTCAGGCCCAGCGTAGGTAGGCAATTATCGACACTTAAACCTTGTCAGGCCCTTCTTGGTAGGGAAGTGTCATCCTTAAGACGTTGTCATGCCCTGCGTGGTAGGAAATTGTCGACACTTAGACCTTGTCAGGCTCTTCGGGGTAGGCGAGCGTTGTCCTTCAGACTTCATCAGACCCTTCGTGGTAGATGAATGTCATCTTTTTGTTTTGTTAGGCCTTTTGGGGTAAACAAATTCCCAATGAAGCAGATCCGCCTCACACTTCGGTAACTAAATAAGTATTTCCCTACTTTATTACCTAATTTTTTCTAAGTGTCGAGTTCGGAATGCCTCATTCTTTAACTTCATCTTATCTGTTATATGACATGCTTAGTTGTTAATTAATAGTTCAACTTGAGTCCATGAAAGAGTTTGTACATATTTTCAGTTGAATTAATATTGAAGTATTGACAGAAAGTAAATGCACCGAAGTCATAAGGGCGGAGACCAATTTTCATTAATATTTAATTTGATTACAAAAGTAGAAATTTTTACATAAATCCTATAAATATTCACAAATATTCTTAAATAAAACTAAGGAAAAACATGAGCATTCACTTCAGGCACCATCCTCGTCATCTGAAGAGTCGAACAAGGATGGATCCACGTTGGCTTTTATCAACTTCTCCTTGCCACGACTCTGGCATAGCTCATAGCTTTCAGAATATATCTTCATGATTTCCCCGTTAATTTCATCCGAGTTCCGATACTCTTCACAGATTTGTTTGAGAAGGTCATCGGTTAAAGGGAGCCCAAGGTCATGAAGAGTCTTGAGTTCTTGGATTTCTTCTTCGAGTTTCTGGCGCTTATTTAGATGACGAGTTTCTGCTAACTCCAGCTTCTGGATCGTTTTAGTCAAGAGCTTTGCATCAGCCTTTAGCTCTTCGATCTTCTCCCTCTTTATTTCGCTCCTCTGAACCAAGTCAACATTTATTTTGACAATCTCCTCATACCGTGCTTTAGTTGACTTTAGTTCTTCATTAGAGGTCTTCGCATCTTCTTTAGCTTGGGCCAGCTCTTTCTGAAGACCCTCATTCGTGTGCATAACGCCCTCACGTTGAGTTCTTTCATGAGCTAGAGCCGACTTTAGGATGACATTCTCCTTCCTCAAGGCCTCTTCTTCAGATTCAGCTTCGATAGACCTCGCAGACGCCTGAATACAGCATTGGCCTACACATGACCAGTATTATTTGATCCATTTTAGATGTATAAGTATGAAGGTAAAAACAGAAATATAGGAGATAACCATTTACCTTCGCTAGGTAGCTCATGCCTTCGCTAAGAAAATCCCCATTCAAACTGTTCCCAAATCGATGGTCATCGGTTTCACGGACGAAGGTATAGAACAGTTGGAAGGGGAAGTTGGCGTTGAATTGAGGCCACATGGTTGGAGAAGCCATAGAGTCATGCTGAAACTGGGAGGTCGATTGTCTTGGAGGATAAGACATGGATTGATTGCGGACTAGCGAGGAATCCACATGTATATTCTCTGAAGAAGGAGATCGAACAGGAATAGGTTCGGGGACTGATGAAGGATCAGAGAATGAACCTGGATGGTCATCTGACGATTGTTTCCTTTTTTGAGATAAGATGGAGACAGATTCAACCCGCTCATCATCAGGTGTTTGAGTTTCAGTTGGGACCGGTGGGGGAATGACAGTTGAAGATAGAGGAACTCGAAGCTCATCGGCAGTCAATGGTGTAATCTTCGTCCTTACCTTCTTAGCACGAAGGACCTTCGCCCGATCATGTATAGGTATGTCAAACAAGCTCCTCTTAATCGGGGCAGATTCGGAAGGTGCAGAGCTAGGTTTTGATGAAGGGGTTTCTTGTGGAATTGTTTCGGGAATTGTTTCCGGAACACTTTCAGGATTTGTCTCCGGATGAATGGATTTGGACTTCTTGGCGGATTTTTTCCTTCGGCGAGGTCTGAGGGATTCTTCGGGAACGACGGGTTTGTCAGTTGGGGGTTATTCGTTCTGTAGGAAAAAGGTTGGTGGATCGGTGATGGGGGGATCGGGCTGGGAAGATTCTTCAGTTGGAGGCTCTTCACTCGCATCCGTAATCTTCCCTGCCAAAAAGTCATCCAGTTCTTTTACTTCCGAAGAAGTTGGTTTGATCAAAGACACTGCAGATAACCATACATCAGAACCCATGTCACTAAAATATCTAAAGAAACTGTGTTACAAAGTTGTTCAAAACATACATTTATTGTCATACAGCCACGCTTGCTTGGTCAGAAGTGCAAAACTCCATTCCTTTGGAGGAATTTTCTTCAAAAAATCTGCCATCTCCTGCACATGCTCTTCGGGGATATCTCCAAAGTCAGCAGAGATCCGGTTAGAGATAGTCCAATCTGGAAAAGAAGAGATTTCGGGTCCCGTAATAAAGAACCACTTTTCGTGACAACCCTTGTTGCTTGAAGGGGTATCCATCAGGGGTCTCTTCTCAAATTTGGAGTTGGATCGAGGAGACTGTTTGCTCAACATTTTGAAACCTCGTTCTCGGGACCTGCCGGCTGAGAAGAGGGTGAAGAAGATGTCTACAGATGGAGGAATCCCTAACTCGTGACAGAAGGCAATGAATGTCAGGATGTGGATATAGGAGTTAGGGACTAACAGGGAAAAACCCACTCCTATGAACCCTAGGAGGGTAACGACGAAGGCATGAAGGGGTAGACGAATCCCCTTTTCAAGGAAAGTAACTGGCATAGCGACCCAACCATCTGGGCGCTAGTACATACGTTCCTCAGGAGCCGGAGCCCTTATAGCATACATATCCGAAATCTGATAGCGAGTCTGGAGGAAACATATCTCTGATTTCGTAATAGTGGAGGGGGTATTGGCATGAGGAAACTATTCCCCATCCTTGAAGAAGTCGGAAGGAGGCAGAGAATGGATCTGGGGTGGATTCTTCCCCATGGTTGCTGTGGATTGGGTATTAGAGCTCGAACCCTCTTGGTTAGGGTTTGGATTGGGGGAAGCGGTGCTAACGGGAGTCACACGAAGGGGAGGATTTTGGCTAGAGTTCACAGTCACCATTGTTGGGATTTCCTAAAGCGAAAAGAGAAGTTTTGGGAAGGAGAAGAAAGCTCAAAGGTTTAAAATTCAAATTGGCAGGTAAAACTGTCGAAATTGGTAAAGTGTATCTTTTATACTGACGGTCACATAATGTACGAGGCCGGCACATTAAATGTTAGTAATGATGAGAATTCGAAGGGGAAACGTCCGGATCAATTCTTAGATATTTTGTCAGATTGGGCCTCTCAGTTGGACTTCCGGTTTTTAGGCCATCTGTTTCAATTTCAATCCTTTATTGACTGGGCCTTTTACTCTGAACATTTAGCCATTCCCCATCTCATCTTATGGATTAAATTGGGTTTGTCTCAATTACTTCCTGTTATGGGCCTTTATTAAATTTTAACATCATGGAGCATTTATAGTTTTCTATCAAACATTCTATTTAACAAAAAAACTAGGGGGTAATGTTAGGTCATGATATTTCCCCTCTTTGGGCTAAGTAAGTTGGGCTAACTTTTTAAATTAATCCATTGGGCCTTCATTATTGAACCTTGAAAGTCACTGGGCGTAGTCATCATATTATTTCTGTTTAACCCTGTAAACCTGGTCAGTTCGTTAGATTAACCCATTAGATCATTTAATATCTATTACTTTGACTTGTAATGATGAAAAAGCATGACAGTTGACTAAGGCACCTGCCATGCATTAATGTGGATGGGATTATAGCCGGCCGGCGGCATAAACAGTGGCTAAAGGTAGTGAGTAGACTACAGACAGATGGCAGGACCCATCAGATCACAGGGGCTGTGTCAGAGGTAGTGTGTGACACGGTAAACCGGGCAAAGAGAGTACAATATATCAACTAAGTCTTCACAAACAGGTACGTTCACACACATATTCTCATTCATATTCATATTCACATACACACAACTGAGAATTATTATCTCTCTCAATACACTAGACATTACATCTTCCATTGTTAACCTTGTGAACACGTATACTGACTCTCACACCTGAGCTATCCCTCGGTGGTCTGGCCGTCAAGCTTGTGGTGTTTATCGTGTTTACTGTGCAAGATCAGGGTTTTTTACATGATTGGGGCGTTCGAGAAGATCCTGGCGTTAAAACCAACCATACCAAAAATTTATAAGGCCTCAAAGGGTGCAGGAGTTGTTTCTTTCTTTCTTTCTTTCTTTTTTGTTTTGAGTTTTTAAGATTAAGACGTTACACCTTTCCAAATTTGTCAGTATTACTGAATAATGATATAAGGACTAGCTAGTCGCTACTAGTTGTTGTAAAACTTTTTCGTTTATGTAGTTATATTTCTGTTTTGAGATTAAAAATGGCTCTATTTTGTTATTTTTATGTTGTTACTACGTGTAAGCCCCAAGTGATGCATCAATCTTGATGTTATGTGTTATGATTTGGTTTTGGCTTGTTAGCATAATATAGGGTAGTAGTTGGTCCCAAATGAGTACTATATGATTATAGGTAATTTAGATTGGCAAACAAGAAGGAAAAAAAAGGATTGAATTGTTACGTTCATCTGGTTGCAGTAGTGTTTATAGTTATTCTATAGTTTGGTCGAGGCATTTCAAATCTATTTCAATTCTTGGCGGGGTCGAGAAGCGTTGTTAGCTTGGCGGTTATGGTTTGTGACTTCTATATATCTTTTCTGGCTAAGGTTTTGTTACGGGACATTCGAGCTTCCCGTAAAACTCCAGAAATTAGAGAGAGAAAGAAGAAATATAGAGAGAAGCTGAAATTGTGTATTTGTTAATCGATACATAAAACTGTTACAAGAGTTCAGTACATATAGTTCTATTACATAGCATTTATCTTCACTTCCTGGTCATGAGAATTTTATCTTACTTCTCAATGTAGAATGGGCATAGACAAGATTCAAGGGCTGAGATCTACTTTAAATAGTTAATAGGAACCAAGGGTAGTGATTGATTCAAGCTATGTAATAGAACTATATGTAATGAACCCTTGTAACAGTTTTATCTATCAATTATCAAATACACAATTTCAGCTCCTCTCTATATTTCTTCTCTCCTCTCTAATTTCTGGAGTTTTACGGGAGGCTATAAAATCTTGTAGCAGGTTTGAGGATCTGTTTACTGGATATAGGTGAAGTGTTGGTTTGAAGACTGGATGGGGGCCTGGGGGGCTTTATAGGTTGGTGGCTATAGTTTTATTTGTAATTGGTAAGTTATGTTTTGCCTCGAAAATTTAATGTTTGGTTCTTGTTTATGTGAGTTTGTTTATTTTCATCATCATTTGATTTCTTTACTTTCACAAGGGAAATTAAAAGTTCTACAAGAGTTTTCTTTACAAAAGGGTAGATGAACCCCATATTCATGTTAGTAGGCCTTGTGAAAATATCAAATTATCTTTGCCAAAATAATTAGCTGCAACCGTTGATACTTCTTAAGTTCGTCGTTAAAAGTAAAGACGACGATTTTCTGATATAGCGACTGACCGAACCGTCGTCCGGTCCGTCGCTAAAGGGGGTATACAAGGTATGTTGGATAAAAGGTATTCCCTTAAAATAGACTATATATATATATATAGTGTCCCATGTGACATTAATATTAATTTTATGTATAGGTGGTGTATGTATTCCCCCTAAGGTTCTTTCTTCAAATGGTATAGGTGGTGTATGAGTAAATGGTATGCTATGAATGATATATATATATATATATATATATATATATATATATAACGCATCCATCCACAGCAACCAGTTGTTGGGAGCAACCCCTTTTGGCCCAGCCTATACAACCTGTAGCGGCTTATATAAAAAATATTTGTCTAAGGCCGGTACAGGTTGTAGCGGCTGGGCCAAAAGGGGTTGCTCCCTAACAACCGGTTGCTGTGGATGGAATCCCATATATATATATACACAGTTTGAATCTTAAGTTTACCCTTTATATAATATATTTTGCATACCCCCTTTAGCGACAGACCGGGCAACGATTTGGTCCGTTGCTATATAAAGAATCCGTCGTTATATGTTGTCCGTTGCTAAAAGTTAAGACGACGGTTCTATAAATAGCGACGGACCAAATCATCGTCCGGTCTGTCGTTAAAGGGAGTATGCAAGGTATGTTAGATAATGGGTAAGCTTAAGATCCGGACCGCATATATATATATATATATATATATATATATATATATATATAGCTCGACTTTCTCCAGCGAACTAAAAACGAACCAGCTATAGTGATAGTTTTTTCCGTTGCTATAACATAAAAAACCGGCTTTCTATGCTATAGCGACGGAAAAACCGTCGCTATAGCCGGTTCGTTCTTAGTTCACTCCCTCCAGTTCCTGGAGAAGGGGACTCTATATATATATATATATATATATATATATATATATATATATATATATATATATATATATATATATATATATATAGAGCAAGGATCAAGTGCATACCCCTTATTTTACTCACCCGTGCTCACCCCTCTTTAGGTGACGGTTTTGGTTATACATCCGTCGTCTATACTTTTAGCGACAAACAACATATAGTGTCCCTATAAGTATAGACGACGGTTGAATGACCGAAACAGTCGCCTAAAGGGGGTGAGCACGGGTGAGTAAGATAAGGGGTATGCATTTGATTCGGACCGTATATATATATATATATATATATATATATATATATGGTAAGGATCAAGAGCATAATTATTAATTAGTATAACGTCTTAAATAGCATAATTTTATCAAAACGACGTAGTTTTGGAGGGACGCGTTGACATTTTTTGTAAATACCATGCCATCACGTATTTACAAAAATGCCACCGCGTCCCTTCAAAACTACGTCGTTTTGATAATATTTTGCTATTTCAGGCGTTATGCTAGTTAATAATTATGCTCTTGAAATTCTCCCTATATATATATACGGGGAGAGAATCAAGTTCATATCCCTTTATTTAACATACAGTGCTATCATTAGTGATGGATCAGACGACGGTTCGGTCTGTCGCGTATATTAGAGAACCGTTATTTTAGGTTTTAGCGACGCATCAAACCGTCACCATAACATATAAACTGTTTATCTGTTCTATAGCGAGCGACCAAACCGTCGCCCGGTCCGTCGCTAAAAGTGGTGAGTAGCGTATGTTCTATACTATAGCGACGGAAAAAATCATCGTTATAGCTGGTTCGCTCTTAGTTTGCTCCTTCCAGTTCACTGGAGAAGCAGACTATATATATACCGTTCAGAAGCGGACTCGAGAAATGGACTAAGAAGTGAACTAAGCTTATTAGCTGAACCAAAAAAGGACATGCTGGTCAAAAAAACATATGGGCCAACTAATTAAACCCATGCCATATCAGTATAGTACTTCACACCGCTCTTCCCTCTCTCGCTCTCTATCAGCAACCCTGTCCCTCTCTCTCTATCAGCTGAAGCAAATCAGAAGGGTAAAAAGGCGATCGAACATGTGGTGTTGCAAATCGGAAGAGTAAAAAGGCGATCGAACATGTGGTGTTGCAAATCGGAAGGTAAAAATTCCTACTTAATTTTGTAATTTCTGTTTGATTTGAAAGAAATCTAGGGTTTGTTTTGGGTTTCAAGAACAATTAGATTTTGAGAAATGACAAAAATTTGAGTGAGGACAGACATGAAGTTGTACTTGAGCATTTCTGATATCTGGTTTAATTTATGGTTGGAGAGTGAATGGCAGGGAAAGGGGTGATTTATGACGAACTAAGTTTATGTAACAGGCCACATGCATTATCCCTCCTAATCACCTTCTTCTTCATTTCTTCTACTTTCTTCTCTTTATCATATGGAGATTCCCATTTTCCCACCTTCTAATCAATACCCAGTTCAGGTACTTAACTTTTTCTCAACCCTTTTATATATTTTTTGGCTAGATTTTGAATTTTGGGTTCAATTTTTTTTAAAATTTTGGAACTGATTTTGACACCTTTTTTATTTTTTTAATTTTCAGGGGAGGTTCAAAGGGGGGGGGGGTCAAGAAATTGCTTAATGAAGGACAAAGTGAAGAAATCCTTGTGAATTCATCATATCTAATTTTGGCTCCAAAGAGGACTTACATAAGAGATCCTCTTAATGATTTTAAAAGATATACAGGAGGGTGGAACTAGGACTGATCATTCGGTTATAACTGAACCGAATAGGCTATTCGGTTATAGCCGAATACCGAAATATTAACATTTTTAATTTCTGAACTAATAACGGAATTTTGGTAATAACAGAATAACCGGATACCGAATTACCGAATTATAATTTTGGTATTTCGGGTTAGTGGTTCCCGCGAACTCCGGGGGTCCTACACGCTTAAAATCTTTGAAGGTTGTTATTGGGACAGCTTGGGGAACGGGTGGTACGGGTTTGTTTCTTCCCCTCATAGTTTCTACCAATAAATCTATCAGTCTCTGTATCGGATCTACAAGACCTCTCTCATCATTAACTGACTCATTTGGGACAGTTATTCTACGTCTAGGCGATATTTTCTGCATCACAAAATTTTTCATTTTATTATCTAATTATAATACTTAGACATTTCTTAATAGAAAAGAACTACAGGTTTATAACACATTTCTAAAATAAGATCATTTATATTCATATGCCAAATGGTTACATTACATGTTCTTTTCTAGCATACTACTATAAATGATAACACATATCCCCTAATATCACAAAAGACGGGGACATACTAACTTACTACCCCTCTAACACTTTTCAAAAGTTTAGGGGGTTACCACTATCTCACATCTTACATAAAAGATTGAGATTACTACAACATATTAATAACACATAAATAAAAATACTACACTACTGAGCTTTTCCCTCTAGACTTAATCTAACATCCCACGTTCAATGGCGCTCTGATATTCCTTCTGTGTGATGTGTACCACCATGTCTCGGCTTATGGTATGTCGGGTTTGTCCTTGCTCAGCTGCTCTTCTCGAGTAACTATCAAAGTTATACTTTGATATATCTAGGTGTATCAGATAACCATATAGATTAAATCATACCCCTCTGCAAGTAATCAGTGTCGGCCAACTCTTTGTACCCTATACTATGCATAATACTTAATCGCGCACAACGGCCGAATATACGACCAATAAAATGTTTCCTTTATATAAAAAGTTTGTTCTTCTCAGTCTTAGAATCAAGATTTAATTTAACAACGAAATTCTATGATTTCAATTTCTATTTACTTCTTGATCTAGCCAAAATAATTGGCATCGATCTGTCTATAACAATTTAATTCTCTTCTCGAATCTATCAAGTTCTAACTAATGTTCGTCTAGCCAGAACAATTAGCTAAGACATTTCTCAACATGTACTAACTACGAATAATCAACAATAAATTCTTGGACGTGGTATAATTAACAACAATTAACCACTATATTATAAAAAAAATATTAACTCAAGGTTGAGTTAGGAAACTTTCCTTCTCCGCTGATTACAGCTACACACTATACTTATCTGCGTTTGAAAGACCTCTTATATTTAAATTCTTGATCTTGATCTTCCTAACTGATCTTGGTTGATCAAGGGGCTATTTTTAGGACTGAGTAACTTAAAAATTTCAGAGGGTTAGAGAGAACAAGAGTTGGTGAGAGCTTGAGAGCAAAATAAGCAAATACCTGCACTTTCTATCTCTCTCTCTCTAATCTATATATATTATGATATATAACACATGGCTGATCACTTTACTTGATTTGATGGACTTTAGAAGTCACAAGGTCAATATTAGTAAGTTACCAACTAAAGGTGTTGGAAATTTTACAAGTTAACTAATTAAAATGTAAAAAGGGCATTTTGGTCTTTGTACATGAAATTTTAATGGCATGGTTGACATTTTCCAAACCCTTAGGGTTTAACCCTTAGATTCTAACCCTTAGGTTTTCCAACTATAGCTTCTAAGATTTTCCAATTAGGGTTTTAATTAAAAATTTTAAAATTTCTAAATTATAATTAGGGTTCCCTATTTAAATTAGGGTTTCTTAATCATATTAACGTTTATTAAACACATTAAGCATGCCAATTAGGATTAGGGTTTCCTAATTAGGGTTTTAGGATTCTCGAATTTGAAATTAGGGGTTTTCGACTTTCGATTAGGGTTTCTAACTGTGCGTTAGGGTTTCTAATTCTGAGATTAGGGTTTCTAATCTCTTATTAGGGTTTATTAATTTTAAACCTTATCCGATAAATCATTAATCAATATTTCTATATAGTACAAACACATACATATCAATATAATTATTTTAATTATATTTTCTATCGAATCCCTATCCAGAAATTAGGGTTAGGGTTTCTAAAGCTGTTAAGCACAACTCTACTCAAATTTCTTAGTCAATACACAAATTGACCAATTCTCAAGACTCGTATCACAGATACACAGTACAATATTAACATGCCCATTGATTCTACCAATTTAGTGATTTCGCATTAAAAATAATTCTTTCTATTGCATGTCTATTTTTTCTAATAAAAATATAAAGTTAGATTCTCGTTATTATTTTTTGGATTCAGTTTACAATTTGCTCAAAGTGGATATAAATTGTGTTTTGATGGAAATAATGAGTGTTTTGATTTTATACATATGTTTGGCTATGGAAGAATTAACGATCTGATTTTGCAAATTAATTGGACTTAATTAATTTTATTTTTCGTATTTAGTAGTGTCGAGATACTAAACTAGTTCGAGATAAAGAGTAGAGTATTGGGCATGAATATTAGGAAAATGACATCAATTAGCAATTGTCGACACTTAGACCTTGTCAGGCCCTTCGTGGTAGGCAAGTGTCATCCTTAAGACGTTGTCAGGCCCTGCGTGGTAGGCAATTATCGACACTTAGACCTTGTCAGGCCCTTCGTGGTAGGCAAGTGTCATCATTAAGACGTTGTCAGGCCCTGCGTGGTAGGCAATTATCGACACTCAGACGTTGTCAGGCCCTGCGTGGTAGGCAATTATCGACACTTAGACCTTATCAGGCCCTTCGTGGTAGGCAAGTATCATCCTTAAGACGTTGTCAGGCCCTGCGTGGTAGGCAATTGTCGACACTCAGACCTTGTCAGGCCCTTCGTGGTAGGCAAGTGTCATCCTTAAGACGTTGTCAGGCCCTGCGTGGTAGGCAATTGTCGACACTTAGACCTTGTCAGGCCCTTCGTGGTAGGCAAGTGTCATCCTTAAGACGTTGTCAGGCCCTGCATGTTAGGCAATTGTCGACACTTAGACCTTTTCAGGCTCTTCGGGGTAGGCGAGCATTGTCCTTCAGACTTTGTCAGACCCTTCGTGGTAGATGAATGTCATCTTTTGGTTTTGTTAGGCCTTTTGGGGTAAACACATTCCCAATGAAGCAGATCCGCCTCACACTTCGGTAACTAAATAAGTATCTCCTTACTTTATTACCTAAATTTTTTCTAAGAGTCGAGTTCGGAATGCCTCATTCTTTAACTTCATCTTCTCTGTTATATGACAAGCTTAGTTGTTAATTAACAGTTCAACTTGAGTCCATGAAAGTGTTTGTACATATTTCCAGTTGAATTAATATTGAAGTATTGGCAGAAAGTAAATGCACCGAAGTCATAAGGGAGGAGACCACTTTTCATTAATATTTAATTTGATTACAAAATTAGAAAATTTTAACACAAATCCTATAATTTTTTCATAAATATTCTTAAATAAAACTAAGGAAAAACATGAGCATTCACTTCAGGAACCATCCTCGTCATCTGAAGAGTCGAGCAATGATGGATCCACGTTGGCTTTGATCAACTTCTCCTTACCACGACTCCGGCATAGCTCATAGCTTTCAGAACATATCTTCATGATTTCCCCGTTAATTTCATTCGAGTTCCGATACTCTTCATAGATTTATTTGCGAAGGTCATCGGTTAAAGGGGGCCCAAGGTCCCGAAGAGTCTTGAGTTCTCGGATTTTTTCTTCGATTTCTTTCTTCGATTTTCTTCCGTGAGTCTTGAGTTTCTGCTAACTCCAGCTTTTGGATTGTTTTAGTCAAGAGCTTAGCTTCAGCCTTTAGCTCTTCGATCTTCTCCATCCTTATTTCGCTCCTCTAAACCAAGTCAACATTCATTTTGACAATCTCCTCATACCATGCTTTAGTTGACTTTAGTTCTTCATTGGAGGTCTTCGCATCTCCTTTAGCTTGGGCCAGCTCTTTCCGAAGACCCTCATTCATGTGTAGAACGCCCTCACATTGAGTTCTTTCCTGAGCCAGAGTCGACTTTAGGATGGCATTCTCCTTCCTCAAGGCATCTTCTTCAGATTCAGCTTCGATAGACCTTGGACGCAGACGCCCGAATACAGCATTGGCCTACACATGACCAGTATTATTTGATCCAATTCAGATGTATAAGTATGAAGGTAAAAACAGAAATATAGGAGATAACCATTTACCTTCTTCAGATAGCTCATGCCTTCGCTAAGCAAATCCCCGTTCGAACTGTTCCCAAATCGATGGTCATCAGTTTCACGGACGAAGGAATCGAACAGTTGGAAGGGGAAGTTGGCGTAGAATCGAGGCCACATGGTTGGAGAAACCATAGCGTCATGCTGAAACTCGGAGGTCGACTGTCTTGGAGGAGAAGACATGGATTGATTGCGGACTGGCGAGGAATCCACATGTATATTCTCTGAAGAAGGAGATCGAACAGGAATAGGTTCGGGGACTGATGAAGGATCAGAGAATTAACCTGGATGGCTATCTAACAGTTTTTTTCTTTTTTGAGATAAGATGGAGACAGATTTAACCCGCTCATCATCAGGTGTTTGAGTTTCAGTTGGGACCGGTGGAGGAATGACAGTCGAAGATGGAGGAACTCGAAGCTCATCGACAGTCAATGGTGTAATCTTCGTCCTTACCTTCTTAGCACGAAGGAACTTCGCCCGATCGTGTATAGGTATGTCAAGCAAGCTCCTCTTAATCGGGGCAGATTCGGAAGGTGCAGAGCTATGTTTGGATGAAGGGGTTGCTTGTGGAATTAATTCGGGAATTGTTTCCGGATCACTTTCAGGATTTGTCTCATGATGAATGGATTTGGACTTCTTGGCGGTTTTTTTCCTTCGGCGAGGTTTGAGGGATTATTCGGGAACGACGGGTTCGTCAGGTGGGGGTTCTTCGTTCTGTAGGGAAAAGGTTGGTGGATCGGTGACGGGGGGATCGGCTCGTGAAGATTCTTCAGTCGGAGGCTCTTCATTCGCATCCGTAATCTTCCTTGTCAAAAAGTCATCCAGTTCTTTCACTTCCAAAGAAGTTGGTTTGATCAGAGACACTGCAGATAACCATACATCAGAACCCATGTCACTTCAATATCTCAAAAAACTGTGTTACAAAGTTGTTGGAAACTTACATTTATGGTCATACAAGCCACGCTTGCTTGGTCAGAAGTGCAAAACTCCATTCCTTTGGAGGAATTTTCTTCAAAAAATTAACCAACTCCTGTACACGCTCTTCGGGGATATCTCCAAAGACAGCAGAGATCCAGTCAGAGATAGTCCAATATGGAAGAGAAGAGATTTCGGGTTCCGTAATAAAGAACCACTTTTCGTGCCAACCCTTATTGCTTGAAGGGGTATCCATCAGGGGTATCTTCTAAAATTTGGAGTTGGGTCGAGGAGACTGTTTTCTCAACATTTTGACACCTCATTCTCGGGACCTGCCGGCTGAGAAGAGGGTGAAGAAGATGTCTACAGAGGGAGGAATCCCTAACTCGTGACAGAAGGCAATGAGCCAGGATGTGAATATAGGAGTTAGGGACCAACTGGGCAAAACCCACTCCTATGAACCCTAGGAGGGTAAAGACGAAGGCATGAAGGGTTAGACGAATCCCCTTTTCAAGGAAAATAAATGGCATAGCGACCCAACCATCTGGTCGCTGGTACATACGTTCCTCAGGAGTCAGAACCCTTATAACATACATATTCGGAATTTGATAGCGAGTCCGGAGGAAACATATCTCAGATTCCGTAATAGTAAAGAGGGTATGGGCATGAGGAAACTGTTCCCCATCTTTGAAGAAGTCGGAAGGTGGCAGAGAAGGGATCTGGGGCGGATTCTTCCCCATGGTTGCTGTGGATTGGGGATTTAATCTCGAACCCTCTTGGTTAGGGTTTGGATTGGGGGATGCGGTGCTAACCGGAGTCACACGAAGGGGGGGATTTTGGCTAGAGTTCACAGTCACCATTGTTGGGATTTCGTAAAGCGAAAAGATAAGTTTTGGGAAGGAGAAGAAAGCTCAAAGGTTAAAAATTCAAATTGGCAGGTAAAACCGTCGAAATTGGTAAAGTGTATATTTTATACTAACGGTCACACGGTGTACGAGGCCGGCACATTAAATGTTAGTAATGATGAGAATTCGAAGGGGAAGCGTCCGTATCAATTCTTAGATATTTTGTCAGATTGGGCCTCTCGGTTGGACTTTCGGTTTTAGACCATCTGTTTCAATTTCAATCCTTTATTGACTGGGCCTTTTACTCTGAACATTTAGCCATTCCCCGTCTCATCTTATAGATCAAATTGGTTATGTCTCAATTACTTCCTGTTATGGGCCTTTATTAAATTTTAATATCATGGACCATTTATAGTTTTCTATCAAACATTCTGTTCAACAAAAAACTAGGGGGCAATGTTGGGTCATAATATTTCCCCTCTTTGGGCCAAGTAAGTTGGGCTTACTTATTAAATTAATCCATTGGGCCTTCATTATTGAGCCTTGAAAGTCACTGGGCCTAGTCATAATATTATTTCTATTTAACCTTGTAAGACCGGGTCAGTTCGTTAGATTAACCCATTAGATCATTTAATATCTATTACTTTGACTTGTAATGATGAAAAAGCATGACAGTTGACTAAGGCACCTACCATGCATTAATGTGGATGGGATTATAGCCGGCCGGCAGCATAAACAGGGGCTAAAGGTAGTGAGTAGACTACAGACAGACGGCAGGACCCATCAGATCACGGGGGCTGTGTCAGAGGTAGTGGGTGACACGGTAAACCAGGCAAAGAGAGTACAACATATCAACTAAGTCTTCACAAACAGCTACGTTCACACACACATTCTCATTCATATTCATATTCACATACAGACAACTGAGAATTATTATCTCTCCCAATACACTAGACATTACATCCTCTTTTGTTAACCTTGTGAACACGTATACTGACTCTCACGCCTGAGCTATCCCCAGCGATCTGGCCGTCAAGTTTGTAGAGTTTATTGTGTTTACTATGCAGGATCAGGACGTCTTACGTGATTGGGGCGTTCGAGAAGATCCTGGCGTTAACATTAGCGCTAGAAGGAGGGCTGAGTTCTAGTGTCCCAAGTATTTTTCAATCACAGACTGTGTTTGTTTTACATCAGTATTCATGGTGAAGAGCAGAAAACCTACACCCGAAGGACAGCCGATGGCTGTCAGTGAATCAGCACCACGAGTGTCTGCCAAAGATTGTTTGGGACGTACAATAAGTGTTCACGCTAGTACAACATCCAAACGTTCATCCCGAAGATTCTCGGCCAAAGGCGGTGGGCAAAGCCAAACGTAAGCTAGTCTTTACGGCAAAAAAGGAGTCTGGCCATGATCGGAAACGAGTAGAAGGCACCTCGCCTAGAACTCGATACCGAGATGACCAGGACGCAAAGGCCTCCCGGTTGGCTAAGATGGCAGATGAAGCAGATAGAGCTATGGAAGTACTTGTGAAGCAGCGATAGGATATAGCTGAGCAGATGACTCAAATGGCAGAGATAAGAGATGAACAGTTTAGTTATATTCAGTCTGAAGAGCGAGGGCATCGGAGTGGGAAGGAACATCCTCATTCAGGACGTGAATCTCGCGGCCGAACCCGAGAAAGAAGAAGATCCCGAAGCCCTACTCCTCAGAGATCGAAGAGGGCATTTCACCCTGTCGATTCTAAGAAGCAGGGTCGAAGCGAACGAAGAGGTCGATCCAGAGATCGCACTCCTGAATATTCAAAGAAGGCACTTGTTGTTGCACATTCTCACCATAGCGCACGAGTTCAGAGACGAAGTATGTCTAGAGGTCACACACCCGAGAGTCTACTGAGGGAACACCGCCCTGTGGACGCTCGTCGTCGGAAAAGTCCCTCTAACGTTGGAGGTTCTGTTGTAAGAAATCGGTCCGTTCAGAAAAAGGAGTCACCAGAAAAAGAAGCATCATCTTAATCAGAAGGTGTGGAGTATCTGGTTAAAGAATTAAAGGAACTTCAGAAGCAGCTTGCCGAAGTACAAAAAATGAAAGATACTTCGGGAAAGAAGGCATCCCCTTTTTCTGCAGAGATTCTAAAAGAGAAAGCTGACCCCACCAAGAAGCTGCCCCACATTGAATGTTATGATGGATCGGGGGACCCCTACAATCACAGTCAGGCGTTCGACCGACTGATTAATTATTACAACTTTAGCGATGCTGCTAAGTGTCATATTTTTGTCACTACGCTCAGAAAGGACGCCCGGCAGTGGATGGGAACTTTGCCCTCAGATTCAATTTCATCCCGGGCAGACATGTGCAGTAAGTTTTATGCTCTCTTCGGGAGGAAAAAAAGAAGGGGAAAACCAACTGGTTCGTTGGCTCAGGTTCGACAGTATTCAGATGAGTCTTTGGGCCAATATGTGAAGCGGTTCCATGAAGCAGTCGGCCAAGTGACAGACCTGAATGATCTACAAGCTGTTGGCCTATTTTAGAATGGGTTAGATTTGGTTAAATCGGAGAAGTTGGTGAAGAAGTTAATGTTTCACCACCCGAAGAGTCTCGCTGAAGCCTTTGACAAAGCTGAAGGCTATATCGTGGTGGAGGAAGCCATGGACAGCCTCAAACGTCCTTCTTCAGACCAGCTTAGGGAGACAGATCGGGATAAAATAGACAGGGACCAGAAGTAAAATGAGGGGAATTGAGACCGTTATGAAGGCGGGTCGAAGAAATATAACAATTGGAGACAGGGTGGAGGACGTTCGTCCGCTCCAACCCAGAGAGTAAATAGGACGTACACATCACTTAACACTGATAGGGCTGTTATCTTGGATCATATTAAGAACCAACCTATCTTTGAGCCACCTCGAGATAACATTAAGCCCGGAAAAGGGAATCCTCGTAAGTATTGTGATTACCATCAAGCCTCAGGCCACGATACGAATGACTGTGCTAGTTTGAAAGATTTCATTGAAAGAAAGGTATAAGGCGGGGCTTTAGTCTAGTATGTGTCTGCCAGGATAAATCTACAGCAGGATAGAGGACCTATTCCGGCAGCTCAACCAGTTCAGCAAGCGTTGCCAGCTCCGGGACAGTCTGCAAGGCATGTGATAGATGTCATCATTGGGGGTACTTCTGTCAAACTTGTTGGAAAAAAGCGCCAAAGTTATTTAGATTCGGTTATGTCAGTTGCAGGTAACCTCCCGAAGAATGATAGACCTTATCCAAATACGGTAATTTCCTTTACTGATGAAGATTATCCTTCGGAAACCATCGACCCACATGAGGGATCATTGGTGCTGACTGCACAAGTGCGTTCGGTGGATATGAAGTGAATGATGGTAGATAATGGGTCTTTTGTAGATATTCTGTATGTCCACGCTTATCAAAGGATGCATCTAGACGGGCGGAAGATGGAGATAGTGCAGGAGGCTCATTTGTACGGTTTTAGTAATGATCCGGTCAAGGTGGCTGGAACCATTGAACTACCGGTTATCTTCGGAACGGCCCCTCAACAGGTAGAAATAATTTGCAAATATTATGTTGTGCATGTAGATTCTGCCTATAATGCTATTTTGGGGAGACCTACTTTAATTGCTTTACAAGTTGTGACCTCAATCCCTCATTTCAAAATCAAATTTCCTACGCCTCATGGGGTTGGTGAGGTAAAAGAAGATTTGGATCTGGCCAGAAGATGCTATAGAAATGATGTGATCACTTCGGGAGTGGGGTTATCGAAACAAAAATAGACCATGGCGATAGAGATCGAACCCTTCCCTGAGAGTAGTTCCAAACCATTGGTCATGCCAGCTGAAGAAACAGAAGAGATAGAGCTCGTCCCGGGCAAGGTGAACAAGACAGTGAAAATAGGTTCGGGTCTGCCGGAACCTCTCCGGACGAACCTCATGGTGCTCCTGCGATGCTATGTTGACATCTTCGCATGGGAACCTCAGGATATGCCGGGAGTAAGCAGGGACATTGCTGAGCATCGGTTGGAAGTAGACCCTTCAAAGAAACTAGTTCGACAGAAGAGGATGATCTTTGCACCTGAACGTCAGTGGATCATCGATGAAGAGATTGCAAAACTGTTAGCAGCTGATTTCATTTTTGAGATCAACTACCCACAGTGGATGGTAAATGTGGTGCTGGTCCAGAATTAGAACGGTAAATGACGAGTCTGCATCGACTATATCGATCTGAATAAAGCTTGTCCAAAGGACTTCTACCCACTACCCCACATCGACCAACTCATCGGTGCCACTTCGGGGTATGCTTTGTTAGGTTTCATGGACGCATTCTCTGGGTATCATCAGATTTCCATGAGTAAAGAGGATATACCGAAGACGGCGTTCATTACTCATCGTTCGGTGTATGCCTACAAGAAAATGACCTTTTGCATCATCAATGCTGGGGCCACATACCAGAGGATGATAAACTATGTTTTCAGATATCAGTTGGGTAAAAATATAGAGGTGTACGGGGATGACATGATTGTTAAAAGCATGCTGGTACATAAACACCTGGATGATTTAGAAGAATGCTTTCAGACAATTTGCCATCACAACTTGAGACTAAATCCCACTAAGTGCACCTTCGGTTTAGGGGCTGGCAAGTTTCTGGGTTATCTTGTCAGGTAAAGAGGAATTGAAGCCAATCTAGAGAAGATTCAAGCGATCCTGAACATGAAGACTCCTCAGTCATTTAAAGATGTTAAACATCTGACTGGAAGGATTGCGGCTTTAAGGAGGTTCATGTCAAAGTCGGCAGAAAGATGTTTTCCGTTTTTTGATACGTTGAAAGGACCGAAGAATGCAAAGACGTTCCAACGGACTTCGAAATGTGAGGACGCCTTTCAGAGCATCAAGTCCTATTTATCTTCGGCGCCTTTGTTGGTGAAGCCCACTCCTGCTGAACCTCTATATCTGTACTTAGCAGCTAGTTCATTGGCAGTGGGAAAAGTTTTGGTGCGTGAAGTTGGGGGTAAGCAGCACCCGGTTTATTATGTAAGTCATGTCCTTCGAGATGCTGAGACAAGGTACCCAAACATTGAAAAGTTTGCTTTTGCTTTAACAACTGCTAGTCGAAAGCTTAGGCAATACTTCCAGGGTAGATTGGTAATAATATACACAGATCAGCCTTTGAAGAAGATTATGGTAAAACCTGAGGTATCGGGGAGATTAGCTGCATAGACTATGGAGTTGTCCCAATTTTTCATTGAATATCATCCCCGAACCGCAATCAAAGGGCAAGCCCTGGCCGACTTTGTAGTTGAATGCTCATTTTCTGAAGCTGATGAAGTTGTAGCAGAAGCTGAAGGATTTGACAGAGCAGTTGTAGTTCTTCAGTAGAACCAGAGTTCGTGGACATTGTATGCGGATGGGTCTTCTACTACGGACGTTAGTGGAGCGGAGATCATTTTGACGAGTTCGGAGGGATTCAAGGTGCAACAGTCCATCAGATTTTAGTTCAAAGCAACGAACAACGAAGCTGAGTATGAGGCGGTACTCGCAGGGTTACGACTAGCAAAGAGTCTTGAAGTGCAGAGAATAGTCATCTTCAGTGATTCTCAGTTAGTCGTTAAGAAACTTTCTGGGGAGTACGAAGCTTGAGGCCCAAGAATGATCAAGTATTTCGCAGAATTGAAAGAGCGACTTTAGTATTTCCAATCCTATGAGTTTTAGGGGGTCGAGCGTAATAACAATTCCATTACCGATGCACTCTCCAAATTAGCAACTACGGATGTTAACGTCTTTGAGGGATCAGTTTACCTAGAAATTTTACAACATCCTAGTGTTCATCATGAATCAGTAATGTGCGTTGACCGAACCAGCTGCTTGTTAACCCCATATCTGGAGTATCTGGCAGATGGCATTTTACCATCGGATGGGATGCTAACCAAGAAAATCAAGTACAAGAGTGCTAATTTTATTCTAATTGATGGGGATCTGTTCCGAAGGGCCTTCTCATCTCCACTACTTAAATGTTTGACTCTATCTGAAGTTGAATACGCTCTCCGGGAGGTACATGAAGACATCTGTGGTGACCATATGGCTGCTAAGTCATTAGCCTACAAAGTACTTTGTCAGGGATACTACTGGCCTACCATCTTCAAGGAAGCGACTGAATACGTCAAGAAGTGTGAGAAGTGTCAACTCAACAATCCAATAC
Source organism: Panax japonicus (assembly GCA_020205505.1). NCBI lineage: Eukaryota > Viridiplantae > Streptophyta > Magnoliopsida > Apiales > Araliaceae > Panax > Panax japonicus. Next base: position 243,369 of record JAINUV010001459.1, read on the forward strand.
CACATCAGCCACCAGAAGAGCTATACTCAATCTTATTTCCTATAACCTGCGCTGTCTGGGGGGGTGATATACTAGGTTTGCTACCAAAAGCAAAAGGTCAAGTCAGTTTTGTTGTAGTTGCCATCGACTATATGACAAAATGGGTAGAAGCAAAACCACTTAGATTAATAACGGAACAGGATTGCTTGAAATTTTTGAAAGAATCAGTTGTATTTTGTTTCAGAATTCCTAAGGTGGTAATATCGGACAATGGGCGCCAGTTTGTGGGATCGAAATTTGAAGTATTTTTGACAGAATTGGGGGTCCAACACAGAAAGACTTCAGTGGCTCATCCTCAGTCAAACGGACAAGTCGAAGTGAGCAATAGAACGTTGCTGAATGGGATCAAGCGCAGATTGGACGAAGCCAAGGGAACATGGCCAGAAGAGTTGCTCAGTGTGTTATGGGCCTATCGGACTACTCCAAGGACTACAACAGGGGATTCACCTTTCAGACTGGCCTATGGTACTGATGCCTTAGTCCTAGTTGAAATTGAATCTCCAAGTCTTCGAGTTAGTCAATTCAAAGAGTTCTACAATGAAGAAGGACTGAAGGCCAATCTTGATTTGCTTGAAGAAGTCAGAGAAACAGCCTTAATCAAATTGGCCAAGCATTATAAAAAGGGGGTAAGGCTTTGTAAATTCGAAGTAGGAGACTTTGTCCTCAGAGAAGCCGAAGCATCTACACCTCAAAATCTGGGAAAGCTGATGCCAAACTGAGATGAACCGTATGAAGTCATTGAAGTGCCAAAGCCGGGGACTTATCGGTGGAAGGCATTAGACGGGTCAGCAATTAAAAATACTTGGCACGCCGGCAGGCTTAGGAAGTACTTTCCGTAAAAACGATGTCAATACATCAGAAGTTTGTAAATATTCACGTCATCATTAATAAAAATTACTTTATTTCTCTCTCAAATAAATCTTGTATTCGTTGCTGATCAGTTCAGTGGTGTAAGGAGGTTTAGGGGGACTCGCTAACCATTCGATGGTAGCCTCAATGGCAGGTGGACCTTATTGGTTTGTCAGGCCCTTCGTGGTAGGCAAATGCCATCCTTAAGACGTTGTCAGGCCCTGCGTGGTAGGCAATTGTCGACACTTAGACCTTGCCAGGCCCTTCGTAGTAGGCAAGTGTCATCCTTAAGACGTTGTCAGGCCCTGCGTGGTAGGAAATTGTCGACACTTAGACGTTGTCAGGCCCTTCGTGGTAGGCAAGTGTCATCCTTAAGACGTTGTCAGGCCCTGCATGGTAGGCAATTTTCGACACTTAGACCTTGTCAGGCCCTTCGTGGTAGGCAAGTGTCATCCTTAAGACGTTGTCAGGCCCTACGTGGTAGGCAATTGTCGACACTCAGACGTTGTCAGGCCCTGCGTAGTAGGCAATTGTCGACACTTTGACCTTGTCAGGCTCTTCGGGGTAGGCGAGCGTTGTCCTTCAGACTTTTTCAGACCCTTCGTGGTAGATGAATGTCATCTTTTGCTTTTATTAGGCCTTTTGGGGTAAAAAATATTCCCAATGAAGCAGATCCGCCTCAC